>CM069911.1:109448963-109608288 GCA_036172215.1 Camellia granthamiana
CAGGTAGTTCATACATATAGTGTTATAGTTTATTGTTGTTGTATATAGATGTGATACTTGAAACCTTATGGATGTGGAGGGAGTTAGAAAGTAGCCAACCATCCACAAATTCGATTATGTAGTATAGTTTATTTCATTTTCATACACTTTCTTATCACATATCTCATCATTCAAGTAAGCTGGCTCATATGCTTCAATCCATACTCAATTCTAATGAGTAGTTATAATTGTTACATAGAGTTAGTTGGATAATTCTTGAGATTTGGTGTTGAGAGAGTTATTGGCTTACATTTTTTTTTTCTTCTTGGAAGTAAAGTAAAAGGTTTTTGGTCAAAGATGTTAAAAACTCTCTTTTTAATCTATCTTGAACATGGAAAGGGGTGGAAACATCCTTATTCCATGAGTAGAAGATAATTTTCAACACTCTTTAATGAATCTCTTACTTTCAAAGCAAAGCTTCCACCAGGAAATAGTGGACATTAATCTACTCTCTCCAATTAATAGCATGAACCTAGGTATTAATCTACCCGGTTTCCATTTATTTCTTGGGCTTCAATTTCTATTTCATTTCATAAATTATTGTAAATATCATGTTGTAATTGTTAAATAACGGTTGAGGCCTATCTATCCCTTCCTTAAAGTGTCTCTGCAAAAAGAAAAGGTAGAAAGGATAAACGCCACTTTTGAAGATGTCTTTTTGGTTCTGTTTTGGTTCTGCTACACAAAAGAGAGTTCCCTCAGATGTTCCATATGGCTAGATGATTTTCTATACAGCCAGATGATTTGCCCAGGCGAAATAGAGCAGAACAAGGTAGTTTTTGGAGGGGGTGCTCTCCTAGGCATATGTGACTGCTTTTATACTTTGTTTTCTATTTTCATATGATTTGTTAGATTCAGCTCTTGTTTTGCCAAATCAAATCATTGTTGTAAATAACTTCCAACCCCACTTCTTTTTATTCAATTATTGTTGTAATAACTTCAAAATCTACGTCTTCTATTCCTTTTATTGTAAAGGATTGTTGTAATAACTCCCAACCCCACGTCTTTATATCTCTTTTATTTCTATGCTTTCCATATATGTAGTAAAACATCATGTTTTATTTGTCATATTCATGCCTAGCATCCATTTTTCATGTATCTGGATTTGGCTTATCTGCATTGGTGGGATTTATCGTTCAAAACGTGGTTATATGTGCTACCTTATGCTTTAAGATAATAAACATGTCATGTATTATTAGCCAGATCTTTAGTTGCATTCAGTGTGTGTACTGCATTAGATATTTGCATATAGGATCATGCATATGTTTATAGCATATTACTTTTTAGGCTTACCATGGATGAGTACTAGGTGAGCATTTCCAGTTTTAGCATCTTGTGTTTGTCTGTTATTCTATTATGTCCGGTATTATACCATGTGGCTACTTGCCTATCTGGAATATCTGTATGAATATCAGTGGATGGAGGTTGTGTTGTTCGAGTTGGAATGTTATTGACGGCTATGTGTGTGAACTCAGTTTTCTTTGAGTTATACAAAAAGGTTTTTTAAAATGGATGAAGTCAAAGCATAACCAAAATGAGCAACATGATCTATACTTAATTGCTTCATATAGCAATTTCTATTATTTAATAAATCAGAACATGAGCATATAGTGTTTATAAAACTCATATGATGGCTTAGTAGAGGCTGATGTTTTCATCAGGTGAGCGGGGGTGCTCAATTCATGTCATTCCCTCCTCATATCTAAGGTTCCGAATCGAGGCATCTTTGGTTATGATGAACTGTGGCCTTTAGTATGATTCATAGGTTTCCTAGTTTTCCCAAAATGAGTAAGTAGTGGCTCTGAGATTTGGTGATGCAGTCCATTTCTAACATATTTTGCAATAAACGTATTTTCTATAAAGTTGTCAGATTTGGATTCTCATATTCTGTTTCACACTACACTAGTGACATCAGATCAGAAATCGGGAGTCTAAACTGTTACACACGCTCGGGGTACTCTTGCGACACCTATAGTTTTTGGTGACTTTGTTGGGGAAACTAAGAGACCTTGACTCGAACTCCATGATATGAGATTTATTTACATATATATGTTCATTGCATTGGATGCATGGTGTGCTTAAGTCACTGTGTTTTCCGTTTGATATCCTGGACGGCTTACCGGACATGGGCTCTATCATGGTGGGAATACAAGCCTCGAATCTCATGTAAATGGAATGCCATACCAAAGGAAAAATGGACATTAATGAAACATACAATTCTGGTTACTGGAATTGATATCAATCATACTTCCATACAATTCAAGGCTAAAAATATCGCTATTTGGTTAAATAATAGCAAATTCATTATACCAAAAAATTTATGTTTTCCATATATGCATGGAGATTTCCTTCTTGGAAATAATTTTATATATAAATACCTTCCAATGCAAATGCAGGAAAATGCTATTTCATTAAGCATAAACAATGTCTTAATTCATATTCCCTTGTTAGAACAACATAAATATATTTGTGATAAAGAGTTTGCGCCCGTGCCGCGCGGTGATTTAACTCCCATCATCAAAACTATTGATGAATCACATTGGATTTATAAAATTTTAGAAGAAAATTTTTGTGAACATCCATTAAATCTATGGCAACGTAGTCCACGTTATTGTAGTTTAAAATTGAAAGACCCTAATGTTATCATTAGAGTAAGACCAATGATCTATACTAGACAAGATATAGATGAATTTGATATTCAACTCCAGGAACTTTTAGGCAAAAAGTTAATTGAAGAAACTAAAAGCCCTCACTCTAGTCCAGCTTTTATGGTAAGAAACCATGCTGAAATTAAAAGAGGAAAAGCCCGAATGGTAGTCAACTATAAACGGCTAAATGAAAATTTAGAATTTGATGGATATTTTATTCCACGAAAAGATGTTTTGATTAACTTAACCAAAGGATCAAACATCTTTAGCAAATTTGATTGTAAAAGTGGATTTTGGCAAATTCAATTGACTGAAGAGTCAAAAAAATTGACAGCTTTCAGTACACCTAGAGGACATTATCACTGGAATGTTATGCCTTTTGGATTAAATATTGCACCACAGGCATTTCAACGGTGGATGGATACAATTTTTAAAGATCTTAAAGATTGTTGTGTAGTTTATATTGGTGATATACTTATCTTCTCTAAAATCAAGAGGAGCATAAGAAACATTTAAAATTACTTTGTGAAAAATTTCAAAAACATGGAATTATTTTGTCTCCAAAAAAGATTGAACTAGAAAAAGAATCAATTGAATTTTTGGGAATAATTTTAGACTAGAATGATTTAAAATTACAAGAACATATTTTGTCCAAAGTACGAGATTTTCCTGATACTCTTGAAAATATTACACAATTACAGAGTCTATTAGGCATTTTAAATTATGGACAAAATTTTATCAAAAATCTTTGAAAAATAGAAATTCCTTGGTTAACCAAATTAAGGAAAAATGTTATTTTTGAATGGACAGCAGAACCACTTGATCGTCCCTTCACTTATAAGTGTTGGGTAAGGACGATAAATTGTATCTTGCTAGGGTACCCTATTTGACCAATCCTACCTAGTGCATATATTAAGCTGAGTAACTTTCCAATCTAGGATAGGATGCTCTCCCAGTTTTTAAGATATGATGATGATGCTTTGTTTGAATAGTGAAGTTTTAGGTCTATCCAAGGCTAGGACAGGGAAACCCTAACCTCTGGGGGTGTTTGGAATAATTGCTTATGTGCGAATGTGAAATCTTGGGAAAAGGACACCCAATCCTTGGAAAGTCTTAATTTTAAGGGGATTTAGAATTTGGAGATTGTATCTAAATGGGTGAATTTACAAACATCAAAACCGAGAAGTCAAAAATTGTGTCTTACTTTGTTTTGACCGACATGTCCTATACCACAATCTAGTGGGGTATTTGTTTTGATGCTAGGATTTATTGAGGTCAAGAGAGCTTGGTCCTACATACTTTGGTGGGTCACCTAGGAGAAACCATACTCAAGTTAGTAGAAGGGAAAAAAAAAAAAAAAACCAGTCCAATCCAACTCAGAAAAGGCTTAACCCATCCCACTTCGTATGAATCCAACCTATCCAAGTCAAAAACATCCCAGTCCATTCAAACTCACAAAAGCCATCTCAAAAGCATTCTAGTCCATTCAAACCCACAAAAGACACCTTTGAAACACTCCAGCCCATTCAAACCCACAAAAACCATCTCCAAAACACCCTAGTCCATCCAATCCCAAAAAAACCATCTCCGAAAACACTCCAGTCCATCCAATCCAAAAAAGCCCATTCAAAAAAGCTTGATTCAATTCACTGCAAGTCCAGTCAGCTCAGAAAAGCCCAGCTCAGTCAATCCATCTAGGCCAATCCAGTTCAAATATACAAAGTGCACCAATAGCTGAACCCACTACTTCTGAGATGTTGGGAAGATTTAACCTTTAGGGTTTTAGCCCTGTCATCGATCACATCCCATGTTGGGAATTTTGTATCAAAGGGCCTTTCAATATTTGGCAAGCTAAAAATGAAATGGGCCAACCCAATGTTGACACTGTGATGAAGGTTGATGGTGATAATAGAAGAGTAGCCCAACTGGACACATTGTTCAAAGATATCTCAAGCCTGGGTGATGCCTTGCTCAGATATGGCCATCTAATTCCTTGACATGGCTGAAGCAAGTAAGAATGAGTCTGGGGCAAGTATTGATCGTTGTGCACATCTTCGATGGGCTATCAAAGACTCTGAAGATCAAAGACCTAAACAAACAACATGTCTTTGTAGTTTTTAAGAAGATTATGGATGAAACATTTGCCGTTCAATACCCCAATGCCCAGGTAAGGGGTACCGCAAGTGAATTCAATATGAGAAGCCAGGTTAAGGGAACTTTGAATCAGGGGCTGGCAAACAAAAGAAGACTAAGCCATGGAGAGAGATGTGAGAACCCACATCTAATTATCCTTAGAAGAAAATAAATAAATAAATTAGTTTTATCTAGAGTCTAACTAATATTAGTGTATAAGTTAGTTCTAAATTAATCCATAACAAAAACATTGTTAAGAAATAATAACTTTGTATTGTTTATAATTTATTTTAATAAGGATTCAACATAATAATTATCCTTACTAAATACCTTAGTTATAAATTTTAAGAAACCCACACAATTACATAATTAAAAAAAAAAAAAAATGCAGACTCGATGGTAGTGTGGGTGAGTAATCACCCAACAGTTGGATTGCATGCATAATATATAGGATGCAGGCTCAAATTATACTCCTTGGAATTGGAAAATCCGATTAGACTTGAGCAAATGATGAGAGAGAGAGAGAGAGAGAGAGAGAGAGAGAGAGAGAGAGAGAGAGAGCCTCAGCAAGCATGGATCCATGTATATATATGCATGCTTGCATTCGGATGAGGAAAAAAGAAGTAAAACAATTCTGTGAACAACGAAGCGAAGAAGAAGAAGAAGAAGAGGAGATTAAGGAAGTTAAAAAAAATTTCTACCATTCATCACTCCATTTCAACCCTACTACTAAGTAAGAAAACCCTCTCAACCCACTCATTCTTTTTAATTGTTAAAATTTCAAATTGTGTTCATAAGCAAAAATTATAGATATAGTTTTATTTATAGTTGTATATAAATTTTGTGATTTGTATATCAAATATTTGAAAATATTGGTAGTCTTCAAATCATGGTATTATTGTGGAATTAGACTTGCATGTGTAATTTATGCCATTAAAGAGATGATTGAAGATTTTATTTGGCTCTTAAATCTGCCAAAACGTTGTACGAATTTTTAGACAATTTTATACTCAACATTTTGAGATGATTTCCCTACAAAGTTGTTAAGAATGATGTCTAATTTATCCAAGTAATTTGGTAACAATGTTTCTAGTTCTATATGAATTTATACAAAATTTAAATTAATTCTAGAGTTGTAGACAGATTTCATTGTATGTTTGAAAAATCATTAAAAATCCTATATTAAATCAAATCTGGTACTTTCTAAATAAAAAATGAAATTTGAGAAGTCTAGTTTCATAATAAAATTTTAGATTATGGAATTGATTTATAAATTTCAGTATGGAATTAATTTAAGAAAATGTGATAAATCTATGTCATAAACTTTCTTGGAATTTTTCAAAATTATTTATAATTTATTTTTGGAAACTTCTTTCTGAAAAATGCCCATAGCATGTTTATTCAATATTCGATAGAATTTTACGAATTTTAGAAATGTATAAGTAATTTATTTATAATTTTAATTACGAAATATATATTTTGAAAATTTCTGGGCAGATTGAGAGGGAACCAAAATTATTACTTCAATTATTTATTTCGACGAAAATTTAATATTATTCTAGTCTAATTAATTAAATCTTGTAAATTAAAAATCCATGCATGTGTGTGAATCTAGCTTCTTTTTTTTTTTCTTTTTTTTTGTGTATCTAAATTATCATTTCATACCATGGTTTAATTTAACTGTTTATTTAAATTTTGTACATTGATTGATTATTGTGTGACATGTCTAATATTTTATGCCGAGAATTTTAATGAATTGGTATAACATTATTGGTGATTGAAATTTGAATTATTTGTGATTAATATAAAAATTAACTGAAATGATTAACGACATATAGAAAATTAACAATTGAGGGTTAATACCAGTAGTTCAGGGTGAGCCCTGATTTTTAATAATTTTTATGTAATTGTGCCTCGAAACCCTAAGATGGCTCGGGACTTGTTTGAACCCTATCGGTGTTTGGTTTTGAGATAAGGGTGGATGTGCGGATGGCACGCAGAGAGGTTACCCTTGGCAGACTGTTCCCTTGGGGTAGACCATGGATGCCACGGCTTGGGTATATAACTCTGGGTGTGGACATCTTTTGTAGTTCTTGAATATTTGATCAGCGGGTTTCAATTAACCGTGGCCATAGCTTAGTGGTTGGTAAGAAAATATTTTTGGTGAGATTTTGAGTGTTACATAAACTATTAAAAATTGTTGAAATTATTATAATGGTTGTTATGTTATCATGCTATTAATATTATTATTTTAATTGTTATGATTATTCATCTGATTATTTTCTTTTAAAAAGAAGGGTAGCTTGGTTATATTTTCTTATTGTGTTGCAAAACTCATGGCATATATTTTTGTTGCCCAGCGTTTTATGCCAGATTATGATGAGGAAGGGACGAAAGCTGAAATTGGAGCTGCTGCTAATATATAACCTTGGCTAACTTGAAGTCAATATTTTAGCAAAACAAAATTTTATTATCTTATGTATTAGTAATTAAGCATGTTATAATGTTGTTTAATGTTGTATGTGGACTTTTTAAATTTATTTATTTATTTATTTTTTTGTGTTGTTAAACTTTTGACTATGTGAGAACTTAAATTTTCCTAATTAGATGTTGATTTTTTTTTTTTTAATTTTTATTTAGCAAGTTATCTTGTTATTTAAATTTTATGATGTTCCAAAAATTTGGGCATCACAAGAGATATTTTATCAGAAATACTCATCCTAACTCCAATCCCAAACCTATAGGAATCCTTTCCATGAGTACCCAGTCAACACCTGCCAGCCCTTTTGCCAATGCTTCTAGGTCTGGTACTCACTGCTCCTAAAATCATACCTTCAATCCCCTTTACATGACCTTGTCCAAAGCTCTACAAATCCTCACAAGGAACGACCATCTCAAACCACTTGAACCAAAGTCTCTCACATAACCACTCTCAACTAGACATAACCCCACCCAATATTGTGCCTTCCATCAATAACACAGCACGACACTGACCATTGCTTTCACCTTTGCCATGAAATTCAAGTCTTGATTGACAACAAGGTCATCACCCCACCCAATAATCCTAAGGTTGCTAGCAATCTTTTCCTTAACCGCAATAGATTACCACTCCATAACATAAATTACATCCATGTCTGGCCAACAACTAACTTCAACCCTGGCTAATACATCATACCCGCAACTAAGCCCAAACCTATGGTGTTCATTCCTGAATCTTCAGATCTCTGCCTCATCAAAAATTTTGAGAAAAAATAGCGGAATGAACAAATCTTTCAGGAGGGGGAAGGCTTACTCAATCTTGATGAGTTCGACCTTAATGGTGTTAAAGTGAAATGAGAGGCTCCTTTAACTATTGCCAGCAATGATGGTTGGAATGATAAGTCTCAAGATCAACTAGGGGCAATTGTTGAAAGCTCTTAGAAAGGACCTTCTGAACTAGGGGCATGATATGAGAAATTCAAAAGGGAAGTTTCTTTGGTCAAAAAGAAGTTTGGAGCCTACCAGGTAGGTTTTGGATAGTGATAGTGAAATAAAGATGAGTTGGAACCCACCAATGGGCTACTTGATAGTTGTCATGAATTCTGCCAATGGACTTGGAAATGGAAAACTCTTCTATGTTTGGGATGCTAATAATGTGATTTTGGTTGAACGTTGAGCTGTGTCTTGTGGGTGGTTAGGTCATGTGTTGAGTTAGAGTCTTGTTTTCTTTGTCTTTTCTTATGTCGTTGTGTTAGTTGGGTCTTTCCTTTGAGTTGCTCTTGTGTACCCTCGGGTGTTCGTCCTTCAATAAAAGAAAGAGACTTGAGTTTTTAATCAATCGATTGTGCCTACAATAATCCATGTATGACCTAATGAAAACAAGAAAAGCTTTGAAAATTTCAATTTAACAAAGGAAAGGTATAAATTGTCCAATGTGTTAATAAGAATGTGATTTCACTAATAAGCTCGAGTATTGAAGAGAATCCTCCAAAATGGTCTGAACAAATTCTAATTGTCATCGTAATGCTTTTCATGATTGTTCTAAAATTTCAAGCGGTTCTTTTTTTTATTATTATTATTATTTATTTTTGCAAACTTGCGAGGATAGATCCAAAATCGTACGTCGTGTTTTACACTGTTTAGGATTCTCTTCACACTCTAGGAATTATTTTCGTAGCCACAATATGGCTTTCATATCTCATAATCATACAATTCCTCTCTATGGCATTTTCATCACTTAGAAGAAAAGAGAAAAGAGAAAAGTCAAAAAGAAAAAGAAAACGATAAAGGAAAAAAAAAAAAGAAAGAAAGAAAATGAAAAGTTAACCATCAAGCCAGGGGCATCCATGGAATGAAATCCAATCAACTATAAGAAAAGGAAGTTCTATCCATATTCAAAGAAACCAATGCCAGTAGGTACCACATTATAAAAAGTGCCAACTTTGAAAGAGGAGTGCAGTGAGGAAGATGGCATGCACAAGTCAATGGGGGAGCAAGTTCGAATGAAGATGAAGCAAGTTTCATTGTTAGGGCAATAATGATTGCTGATCAAATTCACTGCGAATATTGTAACACTAGCCTTCAAAGGCTCGCTGTGCCGAAAACGAAGGCAACTCTGGCAAAACTTAGAGCAAGAAAAAGTGAAAAATGAAAAAAATAAGAGCTCGCAAGGTTGAAAACCCAAAAGGATGGTTTTGGCAAAGTTAGAGCGCAAAATGAGAATGTCAATACCTGAGTTAACCTTAACTGTGAACTACTTGAGGTTTGATTCTCATGTTGAGATACATTGGCAACCTCTTTCTGAGGTTCGATCCAATATCCTTGCCGAATTCACATCTTTTGCTTCGCATCCATCGAGGAGCCACAATGACTGCTACACATTGCATATTCGCGTCGAATGGGGAAAAACTAGTTTGCATCAACATGTGGAGAAATTTTCAATGCTTGAACTTATCAGTGAAATCTTCAACTTGAGCCCAAAGGAAATTTAAACCTGACCTTCTGGAAAATCTATTTCTAAAGGTGATTCTTGAATAAATAAGTGAGCATAAGGAACACTAGGGTAACGACAAACGATCAGCCACCTTAAGTCTTTTCCCTTCTTCTTTGGCTTTTGGGATCATTTGCGAGTCTTGTTGTTTTCATGTCGAGCATGTGTCTCAGTCTGCACTCATCGAGTCTCTCTCGTGTTTGTTAGTGTGTGCAAATCTTAAAGTTGTGGCATTGTCAAAATTTCATACATGAATCTTCGTTCCAAATTCAAAACGAGTCTAGGTATGGAAGTCATAAACAAACTAAGAGTGCCCACGCAAGTGGCATCAAGTCCAAGATCATTGCAAAGTGCATATGAGAAATCCATCACTATTTTGGAGATAGGAATAAGTTCTCAACACTCTGAAGCATGAGAAAAGCATGAGTCGGGTTGGTTGATAGCTGCTCTAGGATTTGATGATCCCATCACAGGCGCTTGCATAATGTTAAAAAATACAAACAGTGACTGGACACTAGGAGCAAGAGTACATCTAACTGGGCTATTAACTAAACAACGAGCATGAACCATACTTTTCTCCCAATCTGCTCAAGTTATCTATTAGGCACTTTTCCCTAGGTTAGGGTAGGCTCACCCCCATGATGATTATGATATGATTCAGCTTTTGACAGTTATCCCTGACCAATTCAAGACTCTCTTTGGTTGCCCTCTTCCCTCTAATTGATATATATGCTTTGGCTCACACATGTATGCTCACACCCTCTGGTTGATTCCAACTACATGATGGGTTGCTCTAGCTCTCTTGACTTCATTTTTTACTTGTAAATACCATTAGTTGAGTTACATTGAGTTGCCTTAATTGGTGTTTAGGTTTAACCCATAGAGTTGGTTTTACTTTAATAAGTTGCACAGGTTGTCATGTTTCATTGCATAAATGTGGTATGACCTACACACTACCTTGCATTCATTTCATGAGATATGTGATATACTACTCTCCATCCTGCTCATCTCGTAAAATGCATCATGTATCGCTCCATATACTATGCATATCTCACATCATTCATCATACACTACTTTTCATGCCATCTATGCCTTGAGAAATGTATCATATACCCTTTTTACTTATAGGGTTTTCAAAAAGGATGTGTCCTCTCGTACCGCCTTTGCACCCCTCCTCTTTTAGTTTTGTGACAACACATCTGTACACGATTGTAGACACCCCATTTTGACTGCCTTAATGACTTGGGCGTCACTGCTTGTGCACCCAATGATGAATTTGTATATGCTTGTCAAGTGCTCGAAGTCCTCAGCAAAATGCCACATCCTTGAGCCTTCAAACCCTACACACCTTTTGTCCACAGTTTTTCAAGCCTAAAAACCTTGAGATCTACAGGCCCACTAGTGTGGGTTGCTGGTATAGCTCGACTTTCTTCGTGCCCCCTTTCGGAGAGCTCGAATTGGTCCTACAGTTTGGACTCCTGTCACGGTTCTGAATCTAATCTCACAAAGTGCAATGTGAAACTGATAAACACCAAAGAGTCCAATCCGACAAATCATTTTGGAAAATCAATTTTAAATCAAATAATACCAAAATTGGAATGCTTTGCCAGATTACAAAGGCACCACCTAAATATTTTGTTTTTGGAAAATTTAGGAAACCCTGACTCGTGCCAAAGGCCACGTGTCCATCATCACCAAAGTTGCCTCGGCTTGGAAACTTGGGTACGAGAGGGGAAGGTCATGAAATGAGCACCCTCGCTTGCCCGATCAAAGGATTGGCCTCTACTAATCATGATATGTTGTTTTATAAACATTATGCATTCTTATTCTGGTTATTAGCTAACTTTACTATGTGACGCACACAAGCAAGTATAGACTGAAATTGCAAGAATTGGAACAAAACAACTCGTGTTTGGTTTCGAAAATGGTTTGAATTTGCCACCCTCAAGTGGGCTAAAACACGGATTTGCCATCAAACATGATGGGCTTAAAACATGATTTTGCCACTTCACAAAGTGGGCTTAAAACTCACACTCATTGAATTGTTCCAATTCAAACAATCAAGCCTTCAACCACAGGCATTCATGCAGTTAATCATTTAAGGAAATAGCCTCAAGGCAAGCATGCTATCGTGGCAACATTCACACTCATGCAAGTATGTTAAAGCGTAAAAGCTTACTAAGTACTCCAAGCCAAAACAAAAGCGAGTTAGAAAGAATGCATGATCCTAACTATGTTAAGATGCCTAATGCAACACATGCAATAATGAAATTAATAGGCTCGGCTACTAATATGGCACATGATACAATTTGATAACATGCTTTGAAACACGTATTCAAATAAGTATTGAAATTGCAATGCAGTTTGAATGATATGCCGAGCCTCGGTGCATGCAAGACAAATGAATGATGCAAACATGCAAGCATAAGGTATGCTAATCAAAACGTGTCCCTAATCTAACCATCGAAAGCGATTAAATAAAAGGGAGAAAGACGTGGGGTTGGAAGACATGCACACACACACGCACACTTATTACAACATTGCGCCCTCTCGAAGGAGGGTCTGAATGGATAAGCTAAGCTACACTAAGCTAAGCTAATTATTACAAAATGAAACTAATTAACTATTCTAGTTAACTAATTATTACAACAGAATTGAAATAAAGTAACTAACTATTCTAAGCTAGCTAAAATATTACAAAATGAATTAAGCTAATTAATTACAACACATGTATGAATGAATTAGCTAACATATTCTAAGTTAACAAAAGCGATTAAATGGCCTCGAGGAAAGGGATGCATGCATGCTCGGTTGCTCCTTCTGAAAATGCCATTGCCTTGCCATCGGATGCCTCTGTTTGCACTCATTTGATCACCGAAAATTGTACCAACTTCCAGATTGCCTCTGCTCCAACATAGGAACACATTTGTGCAACAATTCACTGGTGGCCGGTTGGCTACAAAAAGTGGCTGTCGGCCACCTTAATTGGCCAGTCGATTATCTTAAGTGGCCGGTCGGCCACCCACTTTCTGGACTTCTTCTTTTGCTATAAAAGAGAGCAAACAGAGGCAAAGCAAGGAATTTTCAAGAAATGTATGTACTACTACCCTCCTTATCATCTCTCAAGCTCAAAGGAGTGTAGCTCTTGGCTCTCAAGCCATCAACCAAGCATTTTCAATGCATGATGGCTAGGGAACCAAGCTTGTACAAGGTTAATGAATGCACAAACAAGACCAAATAACCACCACCCTATCATGCATGATCAAGGGTGACGGTGACCAAGAAAAGTGGCACGTTTCATCACTTTGAGTATGAAACATCCCATTTTTCTTATGTTCGGATTAACGTCCGATCCGAACACATGCAATGCAACACAAAGATGCTCAATCTTGCTTCTTTTACTTTGTTCATTTTGTTTACTCATTTTAGATTACCAATCCACTCTTTAAGTGATTAGTCCAAAAGTGAGTGTCCTCTAAAAGAAAGAGGGCTTAAACCACAAGTACCTTGAGCGTGAAAGAGGCCTCATGCTGTTCGTAATGAACTCCCGAAGGAATTAAACCATTAGGCATGAGGGTCTCAATTTCACACTCAAGCCAACAAGGGGTTCGAAATCACTTTCAAAACAAATGAAAGAGTGGAGCATAGAGGGAGATTGCAGAGATTTTAGTGCTGAAATTGAGTGGAAAAAGACACTAAAACATGCAAGCAACTCATGCAATACATGCTAAAAGACCTAACTCGCTAAGCTAGTGAAAGAGATTGCACTACAACCATACAATACAAGCCTCAAAGGGCCAAACCAACTCAAAATAGAGTTAAAACCAGTCAAAACAGTGACTAAATCATGCTGAGATTGAGGTACAAAATGCTAGAAAAACATGCTCACATGTTAGCTTGCAAACAAGACTCACGACACAACTATCAAAAGCAATGAAAGAGTGAAACAAATGAGCATGTGACAGAGCTATATACACTGAAATTACATGTTAAAAGACACTACAACATGCAATCATTCCAAGCAAAACATGTTTAGAGGCCTAAAATGCCAAGCTAATGAAGCCATTTGCACTACAACTATGCAAAACAGCCTTAAAACATGGAGGGGAGGCTAACCCTTGTGTCACATGACCAAAGCAGCCCAAAATAGAGATAAATCATGCCAAATTAGAGGCAAACACATACTAGAAATAAGCTAAGTTAAGCCACAAAAACATGCTACCATGTGATGCTAACTGGGCATGGAAGTGAGACACAAGGAGGGGAGGCTAACCCTTCCATTTTTGGACTTCAAAACATGCTTTTTACCACTGAAATAACTCTGAATTTCAGTGGTTTAAAGGCCCAAAAAGTTTGATTTTAATATGCTAAAAGATGGTGTAAATGCTCACACAAATAAGCAACAAGAAGGGTAGACAACCCCTTAGCACAAAATGGCTTCAAACCAACATGTTAAGGCCCAAAAATTAGAGTTTTTGTAGTTGAAAACTAGGCCCAAAACAGTATAAAAAGATGGCCAAGCAAGTGATCAAACTAAGCCCACAAGGTAAGTAATATACCTCTTGAAGCACAGTATAAAACATGCCCTCTTTTAGGCTCAAACCTCCTTCCAACAGCCCAAAATAGGTTCCAAGGGACCTCAGCTCCAAGGTGGTCCAATTTGGTTTAGGGCTAGTGTGCAAAGGTGTAGAGAATTCTAACTATCAAGCATAAAACAAGAGGAGAGAGAGAGAGAATTCTAGAGAGAGAGAGAATTTTGATCCAAAGTTTCCAACCTCTCCAAATGGGAGAGACCATCCCCTATATATAGAAAATCAAGCTAAAGGCTTGTATTCATCCCTCCATACACGTGTATGGAGATGAGCTTCAGTGAACAACAGCTGGCATAGCTAGCAAGTAAATATCTGAAAAAGGAGAAAAATTGGCCGTCGGCCATCACCAGTGGCCGATCGGCCATCAACTTCTTATGTGAAGAATGAATGCAAGAGTAGATATTCGTTGATTCACTTCTTATGTGAAGTTACCATGCAAGGGTTATGTTATTCATCAAATACCATTCATCACATTATGCAAGGAAATCATTTAACAAAAATTTGTCTTTTGTAAACTAGCGGGTCCAACCCCAACCATTGTTTTACAAGGCAACAAAATAAAAGAAAATCTTTCAAACCAAACAAGAGGGTCTATCTAAAGCTAGTCTTTAACTACAAAGCAAAAATAACAAAAACTAAAAGTAAAACAAAATCGTCGTCCTCATCAATAACCCATCCTCGCCCTCTTCTTCCTCAATTGCGGAGAAGGTGCATCACTATCATCGCTGGGGCTACTGGATTGCAAGTCAACCTCCTCTCTCTCGTCCTTGGGGGTCGTGGACCCATCAAAAGACTCCTCAGAAGTTGAGCACAGCCTCGCTTGGCCTCTCCCTCGATTGGCTCCCCCTCGGCCCCTCACTGCATCTCGTCTCCATCTACTAGCCGAAGAAGGTCTTGCTGGCGCCGGCTCAAGCTGAAAAGAGTACAAGTATCAGTATGGATTAATAGGAGCACAAATAGTATGGCAACGACAGTGAACAATAGAAAGAATATACCTCGATCCCATGAGTGACTAAGGCAGTCTGCCTTCTCCGTACCATAAGGAGCAGTCGATCAATCGTCCGGAGGAGGGTGGACTGAAGTAATAGAGAATAATGAACAGAAATGGTAAAAAACAAAACAAAATAAAGTGCAGTGAGTAGAAGCATAAAGAAATGTATACCTGCTCGATGCCAAGAGCGAACACTAGCCTGCGATCTCTCTCCTTGATGCGCTCAAGCGGGATTTGCTCGATCACTCCATCTAGACCCACGTACATGATCTCAGTGGAAATTACAAGAAACCTAGGAATGAGAGCAACGGCAGGGGCACCTCCAGTAGGGACGTTGCCAGTAGTAGCAGCAGCAGCAACCTCCGGTACAATGCGAACCACGCTTGGGGTAAGAGGCACCATCACCCGAGTGTGTAATATGGTAGTGAAGTTGCCAGGCTCGTGATGTCAATCACCATCCTCGCCTAACATCAGGAGGTCGATCTGAGGACTGTCCTACAACTCATCAACTACCCTCATGACTGGAGGAAGAGGATATGGAATGTCGGGGTCAACAACGCCCCGCGTCTGGAGAACGAACCTCTCCCCCAGGTAGTAAGCCCAACCAAAGGAGCCCTCGAATAGAATCTATATGGTGGAGGCATGCCATGTAGCGACATAGGTCATCCTCGATGCCTGGGGAATGCCCGTCCAAGGATGCCAGTCAACATGTGAAATCAGTGCAATTTCAGAAATCAGTGTAGTGTCAGAAATTAGTGTTGCATGAGAATTGCAATGTGGTATAAAAACAACAGTATGAGAATGACCGTGTAGTGTGGGAAACAGTGCAGTATGCTTATAGTATGTAATAGTTAAAGGTTGATATTTTTGTTACCTAATCTGTAGTGATCGTGTCAAAGAAGTAGCAGAAGTAGGGGAAATCTCGGTCTATATGACGGTTGTGCTTAAATCGGGAGTTGTAGTGCCGTGAGCGGGGTACTGACAACTCGATCGGTCTCACCGGGACTGGAGCCAGAGAGGTTAAGTATGTATAAACCCAGAGCTACAAATAGAAAAAGATGGGTGAAGTAAATGAGCAAAAACTGAAATACAAAGATGAGCAGAAAATGCAGAATGAACAGAATGCGAGAAAAGATGAGTGTGAGGCATACCTCTCAAACCCTCCAGTAGCCACCAAGTGAATCCACCTTGTAGCGGGAGACGGAGCTCATGTAGCAGTATAAGGTGGCTAGTCTGACGCCATCCCAATCATACTCTATCACCTGGGGGAGGTGCACCAGTGCCCCCATAAGATATAACCCCACGGTATTTTTCCTGTTCGCAAACAGGATAGTACCGAGGAGATACATGAGGAAGTCGAGGGTGTATTGAGTGACCTTATCTGGAGTAGCGGGCTGGGATTTGGAGAAATGATCACAAAACCAGTTGTACCTCACCATCCCGTGACTAGTGATGTCCGGGATCGCCCCAAGAAGCTGACGATGTACGGCTCCCCACTGCGTCATGGCAGGATCACATGGGATCAGGCCCCCAACTCCAACCTGCAGGTTGGTGAGCATCGAAAAATTGTACGGGGTCAGAGTCAGCTTCCCTATCAATGAGAAGTGGAATGAATTTATGGTGTCCCACCATCTCTTGACCAAGGCCCCATACAACAGCGACTCGACCCTCATCTTTATGAGCCCTAAGCAGAAGGGCCCAAAGCCGGCTGCATTAACTAGTGCGCGGACCTCCGCGAGCAGTCTCTCATACCAACGCTGGGGGCTGGATATGGATCTGTATCCGCCAATCCTCCTCGCTATCACCTACATATGGGAAATGTATGGCATTTAACTAGTGGTCTAGTTGTGGGATTCAACAATGCATCAAAACAAAGGAAAGTTGCTTACCGTAGAGGCATCGGCGGATAAGTGCTCCGTGGGTTCTCGTAGCAAGATATCCCCGTCTATCCCGAGGATGAGGCCCTCAAATCTCAAAACACCACCCGGGGGTGGAGCATGTGTGCGTGGTCGGTAGGTGGCCGCATCAAATGGCCTATTAACGAGGGGAGGCAACGTGGGAGCATCCTTAGCCTCTATGTCTGCACCTAGGGCAGCCCCAATACCAATGGTGGGGTCTGAGATGGGAATTTCATCACTAGCCATGGAGAAAAGTGGAGAAAATGAAGAGAAAACAAGAAAAATGTAGGGGCTAAACCCTAGGAGAGAGAAAATGAAAGGGAAAAGTGAAAACACGAGAGTGAGTGCACAAAAATCGAGAAAACCAGTGAGAAACAAGTCAAAAACAATGCGAAAACTAAAAAAACTTGACCGAATCAAAATTCAATCGGTTCAAAATATAGAGGAGAGGAAGGGTTTCAAAGAAAAAATGGTGAGGGTTGTAGGGTATTGCAAGGAAAAGAGGAAATCTAGATAGAGAGAAAAGCTAGAGAAAGAGAAGAAGGGATTTCAGATGAGAGGGTGTGAGGAAATAGGGTTTGAGTTTGTTTTAAACAAATAAATCACGAGGAAAGGCTAAAACTGCCCCTGCCGCTATCGAGGCTCGGCCAGCTGTCGTGATGCCTGGTCGTGCTTCATTGAGGCCTAGTCGGCTCTTAGTGTAAACCTAGTTCAATTTTTGTTTCTCTTTGCTTTATTTTGTTTCTTGTATTATGGGGTTAAAAAAAAGAAAAAAAGGAAAGAAAATTATGAAAAGAGTGAAGAAGAAAACAAAAAGGCGGAAGGAAAAAAAAAACCAAAAAAAAGGGGTTGGAAAATAAAAGAGAGTTGGAAAAGAAAAAAAGAGAGAGAAATAAAAGAGCAAAGAAAGGAAAAGGAAAAGAAAGCAAAAAGAGGGAAAGAAGAATATGAAAAGAGGGTGAAGAAGAAAAGAAAGAATTTTGGATTCATTCAGTTGTATGAATGCATGATTTGATTCATAACTTGTTTGTTTAAATTCATTTGTTTAACTCATAGTTTAAGTCGTAATTTGATTTGTTTAAATTTATTTAAACTATTCTGTTAGTTTATAAATTGTTTTGCCTAAATTGTCTGTTCTGTTATATCATAGACAAACGATATTGTATGTATGGTTCATTTAGAAGAATTTCAGAGGAGTTCCAGATAAAATCACTCGTGCCACAATAAAAATCATCATCCATTCGCAACCACATTGAAACGCAATGTGTTGTGTTCATCACATTGGCAAATTGGCTTTCCCTTTACTACACCGTTTTAATTGTTTTGATTTTACTTATGTGATTTGTTTGTTCTTTTATCAATCCAACCTTTCCTCCTCTCGCGTGTGACACGTTAGGATTGTACCTTCAGTTAAAAATGCAAGTGTGCATGTTCGTTCACACCACCTTTCCTCCTCTCGCATGTGACGTGTTAGGATTGTACCTTTAGTTAAAAATGGCAGGTGTGCCTATTCATTCACACCACCTTTCCTCCTCTCGCGTGTGACGTGTTAGGATTGTACCTTTGGTTAAAAACATAAGGTGTGCCTGTTTGTTCACACCACCTTTCCTCCTCTCCCGTGTGACGCGTTAGGATTGTACCTTTGGTTAAAAACATCAGGTGCGCCTGTTTGTTCACACCACCTTTTCTTCTCTCGCGTGCAACGCATTAGGATTGTACCATTGGTTAAAAACATCAAGTGCGCCCAAGGTTCACACCACCTTTCCTCCTCTCGCGTATGACGCGTTAGGATTGTACCTTCGGTTAAAAACATCGGGTGTGCCCGGTGTTCACACCACATTTCCTCCTCTCGCGTGTGACATGTTAGGATTGTACGTTCGGTTAAAAATATCAGGTGCGCCCAGTGTTCACACCACCTTTCCTCCTCTCGTATGTAACGTGTTAAGATTGTACCCTTCAGTTAAAAACATCGGGTGTGCTTGGTGTTCACACCACCTTTCCTGCTCTCGCGTGTGACGCGTTAGGATTGTACCCTTTGGTTAAAAATATCAGGTGCGCCTGTTTATTCACACCACCTTTCCTCCTCTCGTGTGCAACGCATTAGGATTATACCTTTGGTTAAAAGCATCGAGTGCACTCAGTGTGTACACCACCTTTTCTCCTTTCACGTGTGACGCATTAGGATTCTACCCCCGGTTGAAAACGGCAAGTGTGCCTGTTTGTTCACACCACCCTTCCTCCTATCACGTGAGACGCGTTAGGATCTCGGTTGAGACCTCAACTGCGCTCGATAGTTACGTCGCCCTTTCCCTTTTTCACGCGAGGCATAGTTAGGTCTGCATTTTCTTACATCCTTTCTACGTGAGACGTAGTTTGGTTTGTGCTTTCTTTTCGTGTGAGACACGGCAGGGTTGTTTTGCTTTGATTTGCATTGTCATTCAAACATTGCATTCTTGCTAGATTGTAGCATTGTTTCATTGCTTCATTTACATTGTGTTTCATTGCATGATCATAAGTTATTTGCTGCATTTCATTTTTTGCATTTTGCCCTCGAGTTCAATCTTTGCATTTATGTCTTGATTTCCTACCCGAGCCTTACGGCCTTGCTAAATGGGTCATCTCTGGGCGTTGACATTCACTTATGTCACTGTATGACTTCGAGTTCTGTCAAAGAGGGGCAACTATGGACACCCCATTTTTGACCACTCGCAAGGCTCGAGCGCTTTGTCCGGTACACTCGATGATGAAAGTGGTATTGTGCGTGGTTCGAGATTTCAACGAAGGGGCCATGTTTAAAGCTCTTAAACAGTCCCAAACCTCTCATATTCCCATTGATTATACCAAAGACATCCATTTTTACACATTGTGGCACCCTATGCTGAGGCTGAAATAGAAAAACAGAAGAATGCATTAACACTCGGCCATGCCTCAGCGACGGCCGGTCGTGGCTATTGGGGGCCTGCCGGGCCTTAGTAGTGAGAAACACTGTTCTGGGCAAGTGGCCGCCAGCTGTCCATTTTTGAAGATATTTATGATATTTCTGGCTCAAATTCTATAAAAATGACCATATATCTCTGTTTTGAGGGTTGAAGAATTTCAAGAAAGCCTTTATACCACCTTGAGAGCTCATTCTTCTCCTTCTTCTTGTGCAAGCAACACTTTGAACTAACCTACCACCTTGAACCTATATCCATACATCATATACACCTTCATACCTTAGCCTAGGAACCTTGGTTGAGCCTTGAATACCATAATTCAAGCTTGAGAGTGTGTTAAGACTTGGCTTGGTTCATAACCAAAAACTTACTTTTTTGAGAGGCACAAGCTTGCTATCTTCCCTCTTGCTTTCATTTATTTCATTTTCTACCTAGTTCTTATTGTTTTGTATTGTTTTGATCCTATTCTAGGTGTTTAAGTTTAGGTTTGAAGAGCTACCAAAAGGGTAGAGAGAGTTTACTCTTTATACACCTTTACCTATAAATCAAACCCTTACTTTTACACTCTTTTTTCGTTGTTCTCTACACTGATTTTTAGATTTTAAAAAAGCTAAAAGTCATGCTTTAAGGTTTCAAAAGTGGAGGGGTTAGCCACCTCTCCTTGTTCTTTTTTCCTAGCCTTTTTTCCTCTCTTTGTTGTTTAGCTTTTTAGGCTCTTTTCATGCATTTTTAGCCACTATTTTTTTAATCACTTGACGGCTGTTTTAGGGCTGTTCTAAGTTGTTTAAATAGTTCATGCATTGAGTAGCTTGATTGTTGTCTCATAAGTTTGCATACATAGCTTGTAGCATATTGTTCTAAGCTTTTCTTCAATTCATTTCCATGTTTAAGAACCTCATTTTAATAATCAACTTCCTATTCATCTCTTTCATTTGAGAGTTGTTTCAATCGGTTGACGGTTATTCAAAAAGTGAACTAGCGATTTATGCTTAATGGTTTAATCTCTACGGAGGTTCATTGCCAATGGTGTAGTCTCTTTTTCACGTTAAGAATCACTTGTTAATTGGCATATTTCTCACTTTGTGGACATAACAATCACCTTGGACTTAATCGATTAAAGGAAAATAAAGGCTAATGAATTTGGCTTAAAATGAACCAACTCACATAAAGAAAATGAGTTATATTGCTTAGGGTTCAGCAGGACGTTATGCCGAATCCATTGTGTCAAGGGCTGTCTAGCATCAATTCATGATGTTTTGGATGAACTTTGAAGCGTCTCTACCTCCCTCTTTGAGTTCACTCTATGATAGGAGTGAGGGGTGGTTGTAGTTCATTTCATTTATTGATTTATTGATTTTTGTCCAAATCATCAAGCAATCAATTTGCTCATTGATGGTTTTGGAAACAATTCCAACCTTCTCTCTAGGCTTTACCATGACAGAGAAGTGTGAGAGGGACAAATAGAGTCCAGATCACTCTGCTTGTACTGTTTTCACTTAAATACACAAAACAGAGTTTTGCACAAAACTTAAGCATGGCCGGCCTTCTTTAGGCTTGACTGAGCTTCATTGAGGGCCAACTGGTCTTCAATGTTTGGTCAGTAGTGTATTTTTTCAAAAAATAGAGGGCAGTGGCAAGCCTGGGACAGACAGAGCTGTTCTTGAACATTATGCATGTGCATGCAACCCTTGCGCATCCTCTCTTACATTGTGATCATCGTTGTAATTAATTTATTTAATATTGTCTGTTGTAATTAGTCTCGTTAATTATTAGTGTTGTGATTATTATTATTGTCCATTTGTAATTGTCACAGCTAATTAGTTTAAATAGCGAGTTTATTTATCATGGTTATCCTTGTTGTGATAGCATGGTTAGCTAGTTAATTAGCCTCGCATATTTATTCATTTGGTTTTGTAATAATTAGTTTAATTCGGACTTTTGGACTTTGATTTGCACCCTCTTGCACGAGGGCAATGTTGTAATAATGTGTATGTCTTCCAACCCCACGTCTTTCTCCCTTTTACTTACTTGCTTATGATGGTTAGTTAAGAAGCATCACGTTTCGTTAGCATACTCCATGTTTTGCATCCATTGTCTTGCATGCATCGAAGGCTCGGCTCATCATGCTAACCTAATATCAAATGTTCAAATCATTACTTGAATACGTGCTTTATCGCATGTCTTGAATGAAATCATATGCCATGATCATAGCCGAATCTATAAAATACATAATGTGTACGTTGTATTTAGTCATATTGCATTAATTAGGAACATGCATATTTTTCTAATTATTTTTCTTTGTTTTGGCTCGGAGTACTAGGTGAGCAATTTTATATTTTAGCATCTTGCATCGAATGTTTGTGTTGCCATGTCCAAGTATACTCCCATGAGGCTAATTGCTTAAATGATATAACGGTTTGAATGCTTGTGGATGAAGGCTAGTTGCATGGACTGGGATGGTTTGATTAAATGTCCATTTTAGCCTACTTTTTTAAGTGGCAAATCCACAAATCAATTTTCAAACAAAAACATGAAATCAAATATTCCAATTCTTGCAAATTAGTCTATACCTTGTGTGCGCATCACATAGTAATGTAGCTAATAATTGAAATAAGAGCATATAATGTAAATAAAAATCACATCATGATTAGTAAAGGCCGATCTTTGATCGGGCGAGTGGGGTGCTCAATTCATGACATTCCCCTCTCGTACCTAAGTTCCCGAGCCGAGACACTTTGATAATGGCGAACTAATGGCCTTTGGCACGAGTCTCGGGTTTCCTAAATTTCTCAAAAATATTTAGGTGGCGACTTTGAAATCTGGCAAAGCAGTCCATTTTTGGCATTTGATTCAAAATATCAATTTTCCAAAAATAATTGCCGGATTTGGACTCTTTTTATGTTTTCACAATTTCATATTGCACTTGTGAAATCAGATTCAGAACCACCGGTAAAGTCCGAACTGTAGGGCTATTTGCCTTCCGAAAGGAGCACAAAAAGTCGAGCTACAAGTGTTTATAAAACTCATATCATGGTTTAGTAGAGGTCGATCTTTTAATTGAGTGAGCATGGGTGCTCAATTCATGACCTTTCACCCTCATACCTAAGGTTCTGAGTCAAGGCATCTTTGGTTATGACGAACTGTGGCCTTTCGTATGAGTCACTGATTTCCTAGTTTTTCCAAAATGATTAGGTTGCGACTTTGAGATCTGGTGATACAATCCATTTCTAACATATTTTGTAATAAATGGATTTTCTATAAAGTTGCCAGATTTAGACTCCTATTTTTTTGTTCCATACTACACTAGTGATATCAGATCAAAAATTGGGAGTCTGAATTGTTGGGCGTGCTCGGGACACCTACAATTGGCCACAAGGCTTTATATTTGTTGGCAGAATGCCGTCGTTGAAAAAAAGGTTAAGCCCTTTCTCTTTAAGTAATGATGTGAGCCTATGGGCACCTTATTTAAATGTAATTCATTTGCATCTAGTGTATATACGAATGAGAGAACTTCTATTACTTCTTGTTGTTAATATATACAACTTTCATATATTATTTATGCAATTGGATTACAATAAATGGATTTGGTACTATTATTCGGGTAATAAAAAGTGGGATGTGACAACTTAGTATCAAAGTGAGCCAAGTTTGAATACTTTGGGCTTGTGGGAAGTGGTTTTTACCACAATGGATTTATTATGCTTGGTGAGGATGTTTGCATATAGTTAGGATAAGTATTAGGACTTTATGTGTTGTATTTATATAAGTATGGGGTTCAGTTTCATGGATAGTGCTCGTAGCTGGTGAACTTGCTTTAAGGTCCTGTTGAAAAAACGCTTAATTAACGTGGTTTCTGATGGGAATTCCTTATGAGTTCCGAGACGAATAGTTATCCTTGTGGACTTGATTCGAGTATGTGATTAAATATTTAAATTATTTATATGCAATAGGATTGTGTGGTTTTGTGCTAAGTGTGTTTTGTAGCTTAACGATGGTGAGTGTGTGGCTCAAGGAAGGTCATTGTGTTGTTTATTAAACTGGGTTTTTAGTTTTTGGTTTTATAGCATGTTTACAAGAAGGAGCAGAGGTCGTGTGGGGAATAGAGTTGTCATAGGAGGAGCACATAATTCTGTTAGCACCTGGCCTTTTAGCATCGACTGTAGGCGAGGAAATTACACGCAAGATTGTAAGAGCGGTGAGAGATGCTCTAGCTTGCAATGAGGGGGACCATGGGCGTACCCTTAAACATACCAAGGAGTTTCTCCGCTCCAATCCACCTAAGTTTTTGGGGGAGTCTAAATAGTTAAAGGCAGAAAACTAGCTAGAACAAATTACCAAGACTCTTGATATGCTCAGAGTCGAGGATGAGGAGTGAAGGATTTATTTGGCGTGTTTCCAACTGAAGGGAGACGCCGATTATTGGTGAAAGTATGTGACGATTTCTGTGAGCACCACTTGGGTCACAGTCATTGAGGCATTTCTGGCTAAGTATTTTCCTCATTCCGTGTGATAAAAACGTTGTAGCTTGCTTTTCATGCTGCTTTCGGATACAACTAGCCTCACAGTTCAGACTCCCGTGGTTTCAAATGTGATTTCACAAGTCGAATGTGAAATAGTAAAAATACAAAAAGAGTCCAAATCCGGCAATTCTTTTTAGAAATTCAACGTTTGAATGAAATGCCAAAAATGAACTGCTTTGCCAAATTACAGAGTCGCCACCAAAACATTTTTTGGGAAAATTAGGAAACCCGAGACTCGTGCCAAAGGCCATTAGTCCGTCATCACCAAAGTGTCTCGGCTTGGGAACTTAGGTAAAAGAGGGGAAGGTCATGAATTGAAGACTTGTAGACACCCCATTTTTGACCACCCATAAGACTTGGGGGCTTCAGGTTGATTGCTCGAGGATGAAGGCTATGTTGTGCAAAGGTTCAATTTCTTCGACAAGAGGAGCTTCAAATCCCAACCTTACACCCCATTTTGGACCAAAACCATTTTGACCAAAATTATTTTAGACCTCAAAACCCTCTCTGTCAAAATATTTTTGAAATGTTTCTACGATGTTCCGTGGCTCGCATTTCGTTGAAAATTGCACTTTTCGGTAAATCAAGTAAGGACAAAGTGGAGATAAATGAAAGGGAGGTGAACTCTTTAAAGAAATCTTTAAAACATCTTATTTAGAGGTTTGGAGTTGAAGAAAATTAAAGGAGAGAGAAGAAACCTAGTTGGGGAATAGGTAGGCATCAATCCGTTAGGATCAAAACTGAGCAACCTTCATTAAAATAGGCATATCTCTTAGCACACTTAAATTTGGATGTGAGGCTGCCTCAATTGGAAATTAGACTTCCGGAGCTTCAATTTAGACTCAAGAATGACCTACAAAGCAATCCAGATGAATGAGATATACCCATTTGAAGTCAGGGCTGAAAGCAGTATTTTCTAGCCGGCCACTAATGAGGTTTTCCGGTCATGTGCCAGCCATGGATGAGGTTTTTCGGCCATGTGCCGGACAGGGGTGAAGTTTTCTGGCCATGGATGAGGTTTTCCAGCCACCAATGATGGCCGGCCGGCCACTGGTGTCAAAATCAGTTTTTTGTGCAGATATTTTCCCTTCAGCTGTTCCACACTGCTCCCGCTATCCTATATTGATATTTTTGACTTGAAGCCATATATTTGTATATATAGAGGACCTTCTCTATTGTTTTCAAGGTTGGAAAAATTTTGGGAGTCTCTCTCTCTATAATTCTCTCTCTCTAGATTTCTCTCTCTCTGTCTTGAACTTTTGCGCATACAAGTGTAGATACACTTCAAGTTTGCTTATTAACCCTTAACCAAAGTTGCTTATCTTTGGGCTAAGGTTACTTGGGACCCTCTTTGAGCTCTAGAAGGTGGTCTTGGTTTGATTTATTGCCTCAATTGTGTCTTGGCTTCAAGAGGTATAGCACTCTCCTTTTAAGCTTGTTTTGCACAATTGTTTTCCTATCTCTTTCCACTATTTTTGGACTGTTTTTGGCCTGTCTTTGGACTGTAAAAAACTCTGTTTTTGTGGCCTAAAAGTGGTGGTTTGAGGCTATTTTCAGTTAAGGGGTGGTTCACCCTTCTTGCTTCTTTGGTTATAAAGCTTTTGTGCCTTTGTTCACCACTTTCAAATCAACTTTTTAAGCCCTTTTAACCACTAAATTTTAGAGGTTTTTCAGTGGTAAAAATCTTGTTTTGAAGTCCAAAATTGGAGGGGTTAGCCTCCCCTCCTTGTGTCTTGTTTGTATGCTTAGTTAGCCTTACATGTTAGCATGTTTTTCTAGCTTAATTTAACTTAAGTCCAGCATGTTTTAGCCTCTGAAATAGCCTTCTTTAACTCTGTTTTGGGCTGTTTACTTCATTTGAACTTTGTTTTGTGTAGTTGTAGTGCAAATCCTGCACTAGCTTGTTGTTTTAATGCTTTAAACATCATTGGTGTGACTTGGCTGCCTGTTTTTAGTGCTTTTATCACTCAATTTCAGCACCTAAATCTCTGCAACCTCCCTCTTTGCTTCACTCTTTCATTTGCTTTTGAGGGATGTTTCAAACTTGAGATGCTTTAAGTGTGAGATTGAGGTCATGCTCATTGGTTTAATCCTCCTTGAGAGTTCATTATCAAAGGCATGATCTCCTTCTTACCTTACACTATCCCTTGGTTGACACTTCCTTCTTCTTAGAGGATACTCACCAATAGACAAATTGATTAACGAAAGACTTGGTAATTAAAATGTATAAACAAAATTGACAAGTAAAAGTGACAAGACAAGCATGTCTTTGTGTTGCATTGCATGTGTTCAAATTGAACATTAATTTGAACACAAGGAAAGTGGGACATTTCATACTCAAAAGTGATGAAATATGCCATTTTCCTAGGTGTCCATTGCCCTTGATCATGCATGATAGGGTGGTGGTCTTGTTGGTCATGTTTGTGCTTTTGTCGAAATTGTACAACTCGGATCTTTGGCCATCAGCAATGAACCTGCTTGATTGGTGGTTTTGGATCCAAATGTCTCACTTTGAGATTTTAAGATGATAAGGAGGGATACAGTACAAACAACTCCTTGGAAAAACTCCATTTTTGCTCTGTTTCTGCTCTGTTGTAGCATGGTGATCCAATGCATCAGTGGCCGGCAATGAACCACCAGCAGCCAGCTGTGCATCATTTTTGGCTAGCAGTACACGTTTTTGGCCAGCAACATCCATCCAAGGCCGGCAGGCCACTGATGGAAACCTCAACAAAGATTTGGTAAGGTGGAGCAGAAAGCTTCTGGAAATGCTCAACCTTGCAAACAGAGACTTTCGAGAGCAAAACGGAGGCCTTTTCTAGGCGAAAACTGAGTATGTGCATCTTCCACTTCTTGAGGCGGAACAGTGGCAGCATAGTTTAAACGCTTAGTTCGTGTACATTTGTGTTGTAAATTAATTAATTAGTTTACTAGTTAGTTAAAGTGTTGTAATAGTTAGTAATTAGCTTAGCCAGTTATTTATTTGGTTTGTAATATTTAGTCTAATTAGCTTAATTAGATTAGCTTAGCTCTTATTTATTCGGACTCTCCTTCGCAAGGGCGTAATGTTGTAATAAGTGTGCGTGCGTGTGTATATGTTTTTCGAACCTCACGTCTTTCTCCCTTTTACTTAATTGCTTTTGATGGTTAGATTAGGAGCATCATATTCCAAATTAGCATACCTTATGCTTGCATCCATTCATTTGTATTTCATGCACCGAGACCCGGCGCAACATTCAAACTGCATTGTTATTTCAATACCTTATTTGAATACGTGTTTAATTGCATGCTATCAAATCGATCTATATGTCATATTAGTAGCCGAGCCTATTAATTGCATGTGTTGCATTAGGCATCTTGTATAGGTAGGAATCATGCATTGTTTTCTAACCCATATTTTCTTAGGTTGGAGTACTAGGCGAGTTTTTATGCTTTAGCATACTTGCATGAGTGCGAATGTTGCCATGATTAGCATGCTTGCCATGAGGCTATGTGCTTAAATGCTAAATTGCATGAATGCCTGCGGATGAAGGCTTGTTGTTTGAATTGGAACAATTTAAAAAATGCGAGTTTTAAGTCCACTTTGTTGAGTGGCAAATCAGTTTTAAGTCCACTATGTTTGGTGGCAAATCCGCAAACTTTAAGCCCATTTGAGGTGGCATATTCAAACCATTTTCACGAACAAACATGAGTTGAATTGTTCCAAATTGAGCAAACTAGTCTATACTTGATTGTGTGCATCACATAGTAAAGCTAGCCTACTAATCAGAACAAGAACACATAATGTTTATAAAAAAATATATCATGATTAGTAGAAGCCGATCTTTGATCGAGCGAGCGGGGGTACTCAATTCAAGACCTTTCCCTCTCGTACCCAAGTTCTCAAGCCGAGACAACTTTGGTGATGACGGACACATGGCCTTTGGCGTGAGCCATGGGTTTCCTAAATTTCCCTAAAATAAAATATTTAAGTGGGTACTCTATATCTGGCAAAGCTGTCCAATTTTGGCATTTTTTGATTGAAAATCAATTTTCCAAAACGTTTTGTCGGATTTGGACTCTTTGGTGATTATCAGTTTCACATTGCACTTGTGAGATTAGATTCAGAACCATGGGAGTCCGAACTATGAGGCCTTTCTTTTCAAACCTCCCAAAAGGGGGTGTGGAAAAAAGGCAAGTCCATAGTTTCTGGCGACTCTGCTGGGGATTTAGAGAACTTGACCTGAACTCATGATATGTTGTCTTATCTACACTTATGTGTTTCTTTGCGTTTGCATTTGCATTGGTGTGTCTAAGTCACTGTGTTTGCCATCTGCTATTCCTGAATGGTTTGCTGGAGGCTTGCTTGGAAAAGCTTGCCAAAAGGCTGACCGGTTGCGGGCTCTGCCACGATGGGGACACAACCCTTGGATTTGGACTGCCTCTGTACTGTTTGATCCTCCTTTCGCTTCTCGGTGTTAGGTGTGAGAGGTATATTAGGTAGTCTTGTAGAGGTACCCTTTTTGACCAATCGACCTAGTTACATATCGGAGACCATAAAGACTGTTCCAAACTAGGACAAGACGCTTACCCGAATGCAAGATTGTGTGAAACCACATTGCTTGAATAGTTAAACCCTAGTTCCTGACGAAACTAGGACAGGGTAACCCTACCCCATCATAGGGGTGTTTTGGCTCTCACTTAACTAGTATGTGCTTTACAGTGGAACTATACATGGATGTGCATATCAGTTGCCAAGTTGGTATCAGTTTTGGGGCAGAACTCAACAGTGAGCACAGTCATTCAGCTATAATCATGTCTGTTCTAGTGAAATTGGGCTAAGGTGCTGTCTGTTTTCTGTTTTGCTAGCTAGTCCTGGAACCATAGCTTCAGAAGGTTGCGATATCCCTCGAGTACTCTGAACTCGTGTTGATAGACTTTGTCAGGTTAGAGATCTAGTTCAGGGGGAACCTGTGTTTGTTCAGTTCAGGAACAGTTATCTACTTCCAGCTTAGCACCAATGCACTCACATATTCCAATGGCACAGTATTCCCACGCCAATATGGAGGGATTATTACTCCATCTGCAGCAAAAAGTTGACTCCCTCCAGCATGACGCAGTCCGTCAAGCCGAGGTTACGGCCCCTCAGGCCGAGGTTATAACTAGCCTATAGCAATAGCAATAGCAAGCACAGCCAGCAACGGCCTCTACATCACATGTACCCACCACGGCTATCCCTATGCCTAGTACCACAGCTAATGCTACCATTGCTCATCTACAAACCGAGGATGTTCCGATTTTCCCAATCCAAGCAAAACCCATCCCAGTACAAACTCCCAAAGCTTCAACATATCAAACCAAGGCACCATTCGAATTTGAGGTTGATCCAACCGCACTCAAAGTCAACAAGCTAGAAAATTTGTTCAATAAGGCACAAGGGGTCAACTCTATTCCAGATATAGAGGATGGGCACATTGAATCGGTAGTTACCTTACCGGATGGGTTTAAGATGCCGCATATTGACCGTTTTATGGCTCTGGAGATCCGATGGTGCATTTGCATCTGTTTTATGATATTCTAAGGCCAATGGGTTTGACCCGGGCCCAGAAGTTATCACTATTCGGCTAAACCATGTCTGAGATAGCCGCAATCTGGTATGCAAAATTAGAGGACTCTGTGAAAGAGAACTGGGACGAGATGGCTGAGGCCTTTTTTGCTCAATACTCCTACAATACACAAATTGAGGTCACAACTCGTGATCTCGAAGCCACCTACTAAGAGCTAAAGAAGGGTTTTTCAGAGTTTGTGACAAGATAGAGAATGAAGGCCTCGATGATGACTACAAGGCCTTCCAAAAAAGATCAGATCAGGATGATTGTTCGGAATCTGCATGGCAAGTTGCTGTAGAAGATGATCGTTCTACCTCTGTTTACCTTTCCAGAGCTTCATGAAATGCGGGTTCAAATCAAGGATGCCATCAGACAAGGGATCTTTGTGGAAGATAATGAGCCTTTGAAGAAGAATGTTGTTCGCAGTTCCAATGCTACTACTAATGGTAGCACAGCTGCGAAATGTTCAGAAGTAAACACTGTCACCACTCCCCTAAATGGCTAAAAACCAACCACTTCAACTCGGCCCCAAGCCCGAAATTTCCATCCTCTTTACATGAGTCTCTTTCAAGCTTTGAAAATGCTTCGAGAAAAATTGTAGCTAGAACTCCTAGAACCCTAACCCCTTCCAAATCATCTTCCACTAAGATATGACCTAGCTAAATACTGTGCCTATCATCAACAGCATGGTCATGATACAAACTGTTGCATCCACCTTCGTCATAAGATTCAGGATCTTATTGCCGAAGAGATCATGGCTCCGCCAAAAGGACCTGAGGCCACCCCTAACCTATTACCTCCACACCTCAACCTAATCCATACACTACCATCCACCTACAACCCCATCATATACATCACTCCGACCCATTTACCCAAGCCTGAGGTGTTCATTCCAGAAAACATGGATTTGTGCATGATGGATGCACTTGAACCCCAATCATCTCAAACCCACGAACCCATTACTTTGAGCTAATGAGGATGATTTAAGATCTTCAGAGAATAGTGGCAGATTTAGCCTTTGGGGTTTTGGCTTCATCATCGACCACATCACATGCCAAAAATTTCACACCAAAAGGCTCCCCAATCTTGGGGCGAGCTACAATTGAGAATGGCCAACCTAAAGCTATCTCAGGTCTGGGCAATGACATGTCAGCAACAACTGGGCTCTACTATGATATAGCGACCCAATCCCTTGGCAAAGTGGAGGCAAGCGATAAGAACAAGGTCGGGGCAAGTATTAGTCCCTATGAACATCTTCAGTGGGCTATTGAGGCTTTGAAAGCCGAAGGACTGAACAAACAGCAAGTGCTTGTAGTTGTTGCAAGGACTGTGGATGACACTTTTGCCACTCAGGATGAGAGCATTCTAAATCAAGGGGCAAGTCGGGAAAACGGATGTCATACTAGAAACACCCCTTTCAGCTTCAATCCTACACTCGGAAGAGATCATCAAACCCAGTCAACACCTACCAACCCCTCTGTCATTCCCTCCAGGACTGTTAACCGCACCTATAATCCCCTCTACATGACCTTGTTTAAAGCTTTCCAAATCCTTATAGGGCAAGGCCATCTCAAACCCCTTGAGCCTTGGCCTATCCTGAATCCCCTTCCAGCTAGGCATAATGCTGCCAAGTACTGTGCCTTCCATCAACAAACCGGTCATGACACTGACGGTTGTTTTCATCTTCGCCATGAAATTCAAGATCTGATTGACAACGAGGTCATCGCTGGACCAGGTCTTACAAAGTCTATCGGCACCGGATCAATGAACTGGGGGATAATGTGACTATGTGATCGGGGGATGAACCACCTACTGATGGCGCTCATTTTACTCCAGATGTGATGGATGGCACGCACTGTTTTGAACAATTTGAAAATGCTGTTTATTGTACTTTCTGACTTGGGTATTGAGTCAATTCTGTTGTGTTGTATTGAGTCTATCTTGTTGTATCGAGTCAGTCCTGTTGTGTTAGAGTCAGGTGATTTCGATGGTATTACCTCAGACATCACTATCTTGTTTTGTATTTGTCTTTTACACTCTTTCTTTTGCGTCTGTTTCTGCCATTTAGCTAGTTGCGCCAGAAGATCTGAATGAAATGGCAGAGATTTTCACCTACTTTTCTGTGCCTTGAAATCATTGCATTGACCTAAGTTTTTCAAAACTTTTTGAACATTGTGTTGAAAACAAAAAGGAAGGAATTCCTCGAGATTTTTAAAATTTGATCAACTGAGAGGAAGAGAGGCATGCTAAGCCCTTAATGAATGAGATCATGTTTGTTAATGTGGGTATTAAGAAGGATCCTGGCTTGATCTAGATTGGTTCTACATTGTCTTCAGAGGAGCCTGAGCGACTAGCTGCTTTATTAAAAGATTTCAAAAAATGTTTTGCGTGGTCCTATGAAGACATGCGTGGAATCGCTCTCAGGATTGTACAGCATAGGATCACTCTCAGCCTCAAGACTCGACCCCTTTTGCTTTCAAACCTTGAACCTTCACTCAGAATGTTCAACGATCAATCACAATACAAGGTTTGCATGGTTGGATTAGAAGTAGCTCTTCAACTAGGGGCAATAAGGTCAGATGTCATCAAAGGAAGCTTGCAAAGTTAGATCAGAAGTAGCCCTTGAACTGGGGGCAAAAAATGTCAGATGTGCTTGAAGATTCAAAACTGGGTCATTTCTCAAGCTAATGGAGACCGGCAAGAAAGCCCAATCCCATAAATGAAAAGAAGAAAAGTATTACTGAAGGACAATCAAGTTCCTCTCCACAACACTAGGGGCAAATTTAGCCCTAATTGGATGGGCCCTTATATCATTAAGACTATTTAGTCAACAACAGCAGCCATTCTCATGGATTCAGATGGCTTATAGATCCTATAACTGATTAACATGAACAAGTTAAAATTTTCTATCCTTAAGAGGGTTGTGGGCCGAAAACTTGGAAAGGCGACCCAAGCAAAAGTTAGAGCAAATGAAAAAGAAAAAAACAAGAAAAGAACAAAAATGAAAAAATGGAAATGCAGAAAAATGAAAAAAGAAAAAAGGAGAAGAAAAGAAGAAAAAAAAAGGAAAATGAAAAAAAAATAGCTCGCAAGATTGAAAACCTAGAAGGGCGACCTTAGCAAAAGTTAGAGCACAAAAGGACAGTGTCAACACCCGAGTGAACCTTAACCCGGAACTACGTACGGCCTGATTCCCATCTTTGGGATACGAAGGCAACTTCATCCTGAAGTTCGACCCCAACCATTTTTAGCTTATTGGTCTCATCCATGTTGATTGGCTTATCCTTGTTCAACTCAGCTATCTTATCCATGTGCAAATTGGCTTGTCTTTGTTCAAATTCGGTTGAACTATTCCGTTATAAGATTCAGCTACAAGACAAATCAAGTTCAGATATGAGATTGTGCATCTCGAGAGTAGATTCTGTGTTGGTTGAGCAATGACCATTTGCAAAAATAGTTTTGAGGATTTTTTTTAGTGAGGTTGACTAGTTTTCTCAAAAATTATTCCATTTTTCCAAAACTAGACCAGTTCTTGGACCCAAAAAAAGAAAATTTTCAGTGCTCACAACTTGACTTACATGATTTCAAATCAGAAATTCAAACAAGCATGTTAATCCAACTCTCACATTGGTTAAAATTGTTTTAGTGGAAAGCCAAAAAAACAAAAAATAGTCAAAGTGATGAACTAGCGGCACAGTTTAGTCAGGTTTTCTATCTTTTCCCCATTATCAATGTACTCGCCAGAAAGGGCACAACTGAAGTTAACGGTAAGGGCCGAAAGCTCTCTCATCCTCCAAGCAGCGAGGTATCAAGCCACGTACGAAGCATGAACTAGAAATGGAGCAGGGTATTCGACCCCCTCATCTAGACAGGTTTGATTACACCCAAATTGGCGTCTAACCCGAAATGGGGACGTAGAAAACGTAATGTGTGAGACCAATCAATTGTATGTCTGGCTGGTGGGACGTATTGTAGTTCATCTCAATCAAGTTAAGCCAAGGGCATCGTCAACCGATGTCAGTTGCAGATTCGCTAGTCATCTGGTCGTGCCATAACCCCTCTGTGGGAGAGCTCACTAGTTATGAGCAAAAGAAGGAGAATCTAGTAGAAAACTCGAGGCAAGAGCCCATAACTTCCTGCTTATCCATCAACCACCCAGGGGAGGGATAAAAATAAGAGAGATTAAAGAATAGAGAGATGTGCGCTGAGAGAAAAAGTGAGAAAATGGCTTTTCAGAGAAAAAGAGATTGAGTGCCAAAGTGATGTGAGAATCACAAATAAGAAAGGGTGGGAAACAATACCTGGAGAAGTAGGCTCCCCATGAACCGAGAGGTCTCTCACCATTGGAACATATACGAGTGTTGTGTTTGTTGTTTTTGTTTGTCTCGATTCTTGTTTTGAGTCGTTTCGAGTGTCAATAGATGTGTTTAGGTTGTTTTACCTTCATTTTCTCTCTGTTGAGTTGTGGTGTAATGTAGTCAGTCATAGGCTCAATACTTGGTTAAGAACTCATATCTCAATTTCAATTTCAAAAATAAATCATTTTGTGCTCAGAGTGCTGAGCCATTCTCCACATTTGTACAAAACAAGATTCTTTCTTTCATAAACTGCAGGGTTCAACCCAGGTCATGTGAGAATAATAGACCAAGGACCTATCTGAAGCTACATAGGTTCCAGACTACAAAGCAAAAGAAAAGAGGGAAAATTGGAGCATTGGAGTTTGTTTCAACTTCAGAAAATTCTGAGATTGCATTCCGGATATACTTCCTCCAGCCTTGTCAATGCTCTGAAGTATGAGTGTACCTTTACTTCAAGCTCAAGATCAAGCCTGCTTCAAGCCAGAATGGCTATCAGAAGTGCTCTCCCTGAGTACCATTCCCTGCCAGAGGCATCTTGGCCGTGTTTGCAATGAGTTCCTAGGAGACCAACTGCGATGGTGGAAACTAGAGTTCGAATGGCGATGCCTAGAACCCAAAGGTTTGGAATTTGCGAGACTAAAGTCTGGTTTGAATATCCAGGGGTGTATCCTCGGCTTAAAATCTATTTGGCATCCCCATAGATTAAGATAGCATGTGTGCGCCTCAATTCTAGATACTGAACCAACCTAATCTGTTACCCCGTTGGAGAATAGGGAAAGTTATGAATATGATCAGCGGCATCCGTTACTTCTACATGCAGATGCTACCCTGTGTCAGCATTTTAGGACCTTTGAACTGAGAGTTGAAGGTAAGAGTTCGAAGAACACAAAGGGGAGATCCCTGTCAGAGTAGAGCAGTTCATTGCCACTCACCCGATGAGGTGCTTTTTAAAGCGCCACTTTGTTTGTTTATTGCATTCCCTAAACATCATACACTACATTGCTTGTAACATGTATCATATCATCGCACGTATTGCATTTATTTGCATTTTCTGTTATCTTGTATCATTTATGCTCTTACGCTGAGCAACGTTTAGGATCGTTGTCCCCCGGGCCTATCTCAGGATGCGTGGAACGCGCTCCTGGTAGCTTTTCCTTGGACCTCTTCTCACGATTTCAACGTGGTTAGAGTGTCCCTTTCCTCACACGATTTCAACGTGTTTGGAATTTTTCTCAGGATGCGCGGAACGTGCTCCTGACGGCTTTTCTTTAGACCTCTTCTCACGATTTCAGCGTGGTTAGAGTGTCCCTTTCCTCACACGATTTTAGCGTGTTTGGAATTTTATCTCAGAATGCGTGGAACATGCTCCTAACCGCTTTTCTTTGGACCTCTTCTCATGATTTCAGTGTGGATATAAACTGTTCATTTCTACACAATTTTAGTGTGTTTGGAATTTATCTCAGGATGCGTAGAACGTGCTCCTAAATGGTTATCTTCGGACCTCTTTTTACGATTTCAGCGTGGTTAGAGTGTTCCTTTCCTCACACGATTTCAGCATGTTTGGAATTTTTCTCAGGATGCATGGAATGAGCTCTTGATGGCTTTTCTTTGGACCTCTTCTCACGATTTCAGCGTGGTTAGAGTGTTCCTTTCCTCACACGATTTTAGCGTGTTTGGAATTTTATCTCAGGATGCGTGGAACACACTATTGACTGCATTTCTTTGGACCTCTTCTCATGATTTCAGATTGGTTAGAGTGTCTCTTTCCTCACATCAGCGTGTTTGGAATTTTTCTTAGCATGCGTGGAACGCGCTCCTGACAGCTTTTCCTTGGACCTCTTCTCACGATTTCAGCGTGGTTAGAGTGTCCCTTTCCTGACACGATTTCAACGTGTTTGGAATATATCTCAGGATGCGTGGAACGCGCTCTTCACTGCATTTCTTTTGGCCTCTTCTCATGATTTCAACGTGGTTAGAGTGTCCCTTTCCTAACCCGATTTCAGCGTTTTTGGAATTTTATCTCAGGATGCGTGGAACGCACTCCTGACTGCTTTTCTTTGGACCTCTTCTCATGATTTCAGTGTGGTTAGAGTGTCCCTTTCCTCACACGATTTCAGCGTGTTTGGAATTTTATCTCAGGATGCGTGGAACGCGCTCCTGATTGGTTTTCTTCGGATCTCTTCTCCTGATTTCAATGTGGTTAGAGTGTTCCTTTTCTCACATGATTTCAGCCTGTTTGGAATTTATCTCAGGATGCGTGGAACGCGCTATTGAATGGTTTTCTTTCGACCTCTTCTCACGATTTCAGTGTGTTTAGAGTGTCCCTTTCCTTGCACGATTTCAGCGTGTTTGGAATTTATCTCAAGACTCGTGGAACGCACCGCTGAGGGTTTTTTCTTAGGACCTTTTCTCATGATTTTAGCATGGTTAGAGTGTCCCTTTCCTCACACGATTTCAGCGTGTTTGGAATTTATCTCAAGATGCGTGGAACGCACTCCTGACGGCTTTTCTTAGGACCTCTCCTCACGATTTTAACGTGGTTAGAGTGTCCCTTTCCTTACGCGATTTCAGCGTGTTTTGGAATTTATCTCAAGATGCGTGGAACGCTCTCCTGATTGTTTTTTCTTTGGACTTCTTCTCACGATTTCAGCGTGGTTAGAGTGTCCTTTTCCTCACATGATTTCAGCGTGTTTAGAATTTATCTCAGGATGCGTGCAACATGCTCCTGAGGGTTTTCTTAGGATCTCTTCTCACGATTTTCAGTGTGGTTAGAGTGTTCCTCTTCCTCACACGATTTCAACGTGTTTGGAATTTATCTTAGGATGCGTGAAGGGCGAACCTGAGCAGCATTTCTCGTTTTTCTCGTGATTTCAGTGTGATTAGAGTATCTCAGGACACGTGATGCGCAAGCCTGGGCGTGCTTTATCTTGGGACGCATGAAACGCGACGCCGAGCAGTGTTTTCTTTCCTCGTCCTATGTTTTGGCGTGGTAAGTTTGTTTTACAGCTTTTTTGCATGAAAGCTTGAAGCTGCTCATTCATATGTTATTATCTTGCTTATTTCATCTTTTGTTATTGTTTATTGTATCATCTCGCATGATCATAAGGTTTTTCAAAATAGTCGGCTTCGTATACTGTGGAAGTCCAACTTTCAAAATTACATTGTGTACATCATTTTGCAGCCTGCCCCTGAACTATGCTGGTTTGATTCCTTGCAAAGGGATACATAGGCAACCCTCAGGTTCAACCAACTACATCTACATTTTCCTTGTTTGCCTAAGTTTTACGGCCTTGTCAAAATGGATCTTCTTCGGGCTTTGACATTCACTCACGTCACTTTATGACTTTGAGCTCTGTCAAAGAGAGGCAACAGTAGGCACCCCATTTTTTACTACCCTAAGGACTTGGGGGCTTTCGAGGATGAAGGCTATGTTGTGCAAAGATTCAATTTCTTCGGCAAGAGGAGCGTCAAATCCCAACCTTACACCCCATTTTGGACCAAAACCATTTTGACCAAAATTATTTTAGACCTCAAAACCCTCTCTGTCAAAATATTTTTTGAAAATGTTTCTACGATGTTCCGTGGCTCGCATTTCGTTGAAAATTCTATTTTTTTGGTAAACCGAGCAAGGACAAAGTAGAGATAAATGAAAGGGAGGTGAACTCTTTAAAAAAATATTTAAAACATCTTATTTAGCGGTTTGGAGTTGAAGAAAATTAGAGGAGAGAAAAGAAACCTAGTTGGGGAATAGGTAGGCATCAATCCGTTAGGGACCAGAAAAGAAACCTAGTTGGGGAATAGGTAGGCATCAATCCGTTAGGACCAAAAACTGAGCAACCTTCACTATAATAGGAATATCTCTTAGCACACCTAGAATTTGGATGTGAGCCTGCCTCCGTTGGAAAGTATACTTATGGGGCTTCAATTTAGACTCAATAATGACCTGCAAAGGAGTCCGGATGAAGGCGATATACCCATTTGAAGTCGGGTCTGAGAAGCAGAATTTTTTGGCTGGCCACTAGTGAGGTTTGCGGCCATGTGCAGGCCACGGATGAGGTTTTCCGACCATGTGCTGGCCAGGGGTGAAGTTTTCCGGCCATGGATGAGGTTTTCCGGCCACCAGTGATGGCCGGCCGGCCACTGGTGTCAAAAATCAGTTTTTTGTGCAGATATTTTCCTCCAGCTGTTCCACACAGCTCCAACTATCCTATATTGATATTTTCGACCTGAAGCCATATATTTTCGACCTTCTCTACTATTTTCAATGTTGGAAAAATTTTGGGGAGTCTCTATCTCTACAATTCTCTCTCTCTCTTGAATTTTTGTGCATACAAGTGTAGATACACTTCAAGTTTGCCTATTAACCCTTAACCAAAGTTGCTTATCTTTGGGCTGAGGTTACTTGGGGACCCTCTTTGAGCTCTAGAAGGTGGTCTTGTCTTGATTTGTTGCCTCAGTTGTGTCTTCGCTTCAAGAGGTATAGCACTCTCCTTTTAAGCTTGTTTTGCACAATTGTTTTCCTATCTCTTTCCACTATTTTTGGACTGTTTTTGGCCTGTCTTTGGACTGTAAAAAAACTCTGTTTTTGTGGTCTAAAAGTGGTGGTTGGGAGGCCATTTTCGGTTAAGGGGTGGTTCAGCCCTTCTTGCTTCTTTGCTTGTAAAGCTTTTATGCCTTTGTTCACCACTTTCAAATCAACTTTTTTTAGCCCTTTTAACCATTTAATTTTAGAGGTTTTTCAATGGTAAAAATCTTGTTTTGAAGTCTAAAATTGGAGGGGTTAGCCTCCCCTTCTTGTGGTGTTGTTTGCATGCTTAGTTAGCCTTACATGTTAGCATGTTTTTCTAACTTAACTTAGCTTAAGTCCAGCTTGTTTTAGCCTCTGAAATAGCCTGTTTAGCTCAGTTTTGGGCTGTTTGGTTCATTTGAACTTTGTTTTGTGTAGTTGTAGTGTAAATCCTTGCACTAACTTATTGTTTTATGGCTTTAAACATCATTGGTGTGACTTGGCTGCATGTTTTTAGTGCTTTTGTCACTCGATTTCAGCACCTAAATCTCTGCAACCTCCCTCTTTGCTTCACTCTTTCATTTGCTTTTGAGGGATGTTTCAAACTTGGGATCCTTTAAGCTTGAGATTGAGGTCATGCTCAATGGTTTAATCCTCTTTGAGGGTTCATTATCAAAGGCATGACCTCTCTCTTGACTTACACTATCCCATGGTTGACACTTCCTTCACCTTAGAGGATACTCACCAATGGACAAATTGATTAAGAATGACTTGGTAATTAAAATGTGTAAACAAAATTGACAAGTAAAAGTGACAAGACAAGCATGTCTTTGTATTGCATTGCATGTGTTGAAATCAGACAATAATTTGAACACAAGGAAAGTGGGACATTTTATACTCAAAAGTGATGAAATGTGCCATTTTCTTAGGTCTCCATTGCCCTTGATCATGCATGATAGGGTGGTGGTCTTGTTGGTCATGTTTGTGCATTTATCGAAATTGTATAACTTGGATCTTTGGCCATCATGCAATGAACTTGCTTGATTGGTGGTTTTGGATCCAAATGTGTCACTTCTTTGAGATTTTGAGATGATATGGACAGATACAGTACAAACAACTCCTTGGAAAACAACTCCCTTTTTGCTCTGTTTCTGCTCTATTGCAGCATGGTGATCCAATGTATCAGTGACTGACAATGCACCACCAGTGGCTGGCAATGCATCATTTTTGGCTGGCAGTACACCTTTTTGGACGACAGATGGCTGGCAACATCCATCCAAGGCCGACATGCCACTGATGTAAACCTCAGCAAAGATTTGGTAAGGTGGAGCAGAAAGCTTCTGGAAATGCTCAACCCTGCAAACAGAGGCTTTTGTGAGCAAAACAGAGGTCTTTTCTAGGCGAAAACCGAGTATGTGCATCTTCCACTTCCCGAGGCGGAGTAGTGGCATCATAGTTTAAATGCTTAGTTCGTGTACATTTGTGTTGTAAATTAATTAATTAGTTTACTAGTTAGTTGAAGTGTTGTAATAGTTAGTAATTAGCTTAGCTAGTTATTCATTTGGTTTGTAATATTTAGTCTAATTAGCTTAATTGGATTAACTTAGCTTAGATTAGCTTAGCTCTTATTTATTCAGACCCTCCTTAGCGAGGGCATAATATTGTAATAAATGTGCATGCGTGTGTGTATGTTTTTCCAACCCCACGTCTTTCTCCCTTTTACTTAATCGCTTTTGATGGTTAGATTAGGAGCATCATATTTCAAATTAGCATACCTTATGCTTGCATCCATTCATTTGTATTGCATGCACCGAGGCTCGGTGCATTATTCAAACTGCATTGCTATTTCAATACCTTATTTGAATACATGTTTAATAGCATGTTATCAAATCCATCCATATGTCATATTAGTAGTCGAGCCTATTAATTGCATATTGCATGTTTTGCATTAGGCATCTTGTATAGTTAGGAATCATGCATTGTTTTCTAACCCATATTTTCTTAGCTTGGAGTACTAGGCGAGTTTTTACGCTTTAGCATACTTGCATGAGTACGAATGTTGCCATGATTAGCATGCTTGCCATGAGGCTATATGCTTAAATGCTAAACTACATGAATGCCTGTGGATGAAGGCTTGTTGTTTGAATTGGAGCGATTCAAAAAATGTGAGTTTTAAGCCCACTTTGTTGAGTGGCAAATCAGTTTTAAGCCCACTATGTTTGGTGGCAAATCCTCAAACTTTAAGCCCACTTGAGGTGGCAAATTCAAACCATTTTCACAAATTAACATGAGTTGAATTGTTCTAAATTGAGCAAACTAATCTATACTTGATTGTGCGTTTCACATAGTAAAGCTAGCTTACTAATCAGAACAAGAACACATAATGTTTATAAAAAAATCATATCATGATTAGTAGAGGTCGATCTTTGATCGGGCAAGCGGGGGTGCTCAATTTAGAACCTTCCCTTCTCGTACTCAAGTTCCCAAGGCAAGGCAATTTTGGTGATGACGGACACGTGGCCTTTGGCACGAGTCATGGGTTTCCTAAATGTCTCTAAAATAAAATATTTAGGTGGCAACTCTGCATCTGGCAAAGCAGTCCAATTTTGGCACTTTTTGATTCAAAATCAATTTTCCAAAACGATTTGCCTGATTTGGACTCTTTGGTGATTATCAGTTTCACATTGCACTTGTGAGATTAGATTCAGAATCGCGGGAGTCCGAACTGCGAAGCCTTTCTTTTCAAACCTTCCAAAAGGGGGCACGGAAAAAAGGTGAGTCCACAACACCCCACTCACCCAATCAAAGATCAGCCTCTATTAATCATGATGTGATTTTTATTTACATTATATGCTCTTGTTCCGGTTATTAGACTAACATTACTATGTGACGCACGTAAGTATAGACTAATTTGCAAAAGTTGGAACGCTTTGATTTTATGTTTATTTGAAAATTGTTTTTGATACTCATCCATTGAAAAGGTGGGTTTGTACATTAATCAATTCATCCCAATTTAAGCAATTAGCCTCCATCCACAGACATTCAAACAGGTATATCAATTAAGCAATTAGCCTCATGGAAATATGCTTGATATTATAACACTAACACGCAATGCATCATGCTAAAACTTGAAATTGCTCACCTAGTACTCTGAGCCAAAACAAAGTAAAATAATTAGAAAATATGCATGCTCCTAACTAATGCAATATGACTAAATGCAATGCACACGTTATGTAATTTTTATTGGCTTGGCTATGAACATGGCTTATGATTCCATTGAAAACATGCAATAAAGCACGTATTCAAGCAATGTATTCGAATCGACATTGGGTTAGTATGATGAGTTGAACCTTGGGTGCATGCAAGACAATTGATGCGAATCATAAGAATGCTAATTTGAAAAAAATGATGCTCTATACTAACCATCGTAAGCAAGTAAATAAAAGGGAGAAAGACGTGGGGTTGGAAGACATACACGTTATTACAAATTGGCCCTCATGCAAAAGGGTGCGAATCAATGTCCAAGAGTCTGAAGTAAACTAATTATTACAAAATCGAATAAGTGAATAAATAACTAACTAGCTAAGCTATAATTAACTAACTAGCTAATTTATTACAACAAAATAGGCTAACTATCTAACGAATCATTGGTACAACAATAATAATGACAATGATGATAATTACAACAATATTGAAATTATTAATTTACAATTTATAATGGAAGCACAAGGATAGCATGCAAGCACAAGGATGTCATGCTCGTAGGGGTTTCAGCACTAACTCTGTCTGCCTTCCTTGGAATCTGTCCTGTTTCACCTTCAGTCACTGCCCTCTACTTCTGCAAAACACACTGCCTTACCAAACATTGATGGCCGGCCGACCCCCAATGAAGCCCGGTCGGGCCCAAATAAGGCCATCCGTGCCTTAATTTTATGCAAAACCCTATTTTTGTTCTCTAAAGTGAAAATAGTGTAGACAGAGTTATTCTGAACTCTGTTTGTCCCTTCTACTCTTCTCTCTCATGGTAAGCCTCAAGAGAAGAACGGAGTCATTTCCAAAACCATCAATAAGCAAATTGATTGCTTGATGAGTTAGGGCATGATTTTGAAAAAAAAATAATGAATGCAATGAATCAATAACCACCCATCCCTCCTATCATGGAGTAAGCTTAAAGAGGGAGATAGGAACACTTCAAGGCTCATCAAAACATCATGAATCGATAGAAGATGACCCTTGACACAATAGACTCGGCATAACATCCGGCCGAATCCAAGCAATATAACTCATTTTCTTTTTGTGGGTTGGTTCATTTTAGCAATTTTTTTGGACCTTTCCATTCTTTAGTCCATTAAGTCCAAGGTGATGATTACGTCCTCTAAATAAGAAACGTGTCAAATGCGAAGTGATTCTCAACATGAAAGAGAGACTATGTCGTTGGCGATGAACCTCCATAGAGATTAAGCCATTAAGCATAGATCTCTAGCTCATGTTTTGAACAACCATCAACCGGTTGAAACAACTCCCAAATGAAAGAAATGAATGGTAAGTTGATCGCAGAATGGGAAAAGGGCATCCCAAGATAGAGAAGAGTCTTTATTTGAAAATAGGGGTTGGAACCATAAAGAATAGCATTCGAATTGTTGATTTGGCCCCTAATAGCCCCGCTCTGGAGGCGTAACCGCCGAGGGTTAGATTCTCCCTAACTAAAGAGGTTTGCAAGGTAAAAACAAATGTCTAGTTTAGACTACAAAGAAAAAAAGGCTTCCTATCTAACTTACTGTTAGCTAGCGTTGCCACAGCAGTACTCCTACTTCCAGATCCAAAAAGGATTTTAAACAGAAACATTATAGTTATCTAATGAAAGCCCCGATGAGGTTAAAGTAAAAAAAGGCCACCCCATGGTTGTAACTTGTACTTATTAAAAAATAATGCAATTGACTTTTGTTTTTCTTACTTCTGTTGTTGTGTTTAAGTCCTATTCAGTGAGGTAGAGTGGAATCCATTTTAGGGACCCTTGCTATTAAAATGGGGCTCTTAAACATGGAAATTAAACAAAGAAAGGCCAAGAACAACGTACCACAAGCTATATATGCAAACATGTGAGACAACAAGCATACTAATCAAAGCATGAATTAATTAAATAACCTAGGACAGCCCTAAAATGGCCCTTAATGGGTGAAAAATAGTGGCTCAAAGTGCATGAAAAGAGCCCACAAAGCTAAAAAACAAAGAAAGAAAATAAGGCTAGTAGGCAAGAACAAGGAGGGGTGGCTAACCCCTCCACTTTTGAAACCTCAAAGCATGATTTTTAGCATCTTTTAGACTTTGAAAATTAATTTAGAAAGCAAAGAAAAGGGTATAAAAACAAGGGTTTGAGCTATAGGTGAAGGTGTAGGAAATAGTGTTAACTCTCTCTACCCTTTGGTAGCTCTCCAAACCCAAGCTTAGATACTTGAAAGAGGATCAAAACAATACAAAAAAAACAAGAACTAGATAGCAAGAGATAGCAAAGAGAGCAAGAGAAGAGATAGCAAGCTTATACCTCTCAAGAAAGGTAAGTTCTTTGTTTGTGAATCAAACTTGGTCCAAACACAATCTCAAGCTTGAATTGTGATGCTCAAGGCTCAACAAAGGTTCCAAGGCTAAGGTGTAAAGGTGTATATGGTGTATGGATATAGGTTAAAGGTGGTAAGCTTGCTCAAAGATTGCTTGCACAAGAAGAATGAGCTCTCAAGAAGGTGTATAAGCTTTTTAGAAATTCTTCAACCCTCAAAACAGAGATACAACTTCGTTTTTATAGAATTTGAGCAAAAGAGGTCATAAATATCTTCAAAAATGGACATCTGGTGGGCTCCCGCCTAGAACAGTGTTTCTTGCTACCAAGGCACGGTCGGCTCCCAATGAGGCACTATCGGGCCTCAATGTGATCCCCTGCCTCTTTGCTTCAGACTTTGCATAGGGTGGCAAAATGTGTAAAAATGGATTTCTGAGGTACAAACAGTGGAAATATGGAAGGTTTGGGATTGTTTCAAAGCGTAAACATAGCCCCTTCGTTGGGACCTCGAACCACGCACAACACTACTTTCATCATCGAGTGTGCCGAGCAAAGCGCTCCAGCCTTGCGGGTGGGCAAAAATGGGGTGTCTACAAGCGTGTTATGTTATGTGGGTTGTTTCATTAGCCATCCGTGGTTTAGGCCAAAAAAATGGAAGTATTTGTTGTTTTATGTTATTCGCATTTATTTATCTATATGCACATAGATGTATTGTATAGTATTGTATTGCTAGAGGTGTTCTTATGCACTTGTGTTTAAGGCCAAGGAAGGTGGTAGACGTATTGATGGATATGTGTGTGTAGTGAGTTATGACGTAAGATAGGGTTTATAACGAGAATGTATGAACGTGTTATCAAAGCAGATGGTAGTGTGAGTATTATTTTTGGGATGAAGGATAGAATGAGCAAATGATTGATTATTTTAAAACATTTCTCTAAAGTAAAGAAGTTCTTTTGAATCATGATTGATGAGATGAAAAAATGATAGACAAGTATTCCTTGAAAGGTGAAAAGGTGGATTTTGAGAAAAAAATTATATATAATTAGGTATGTTTTATTTTTGATATAAAACTGTCACATTACATATATAATATGATGTGGTGCATTCATGATCATAGCTATCAATATGTTGTTATTATTTAGGACCATTTTGGGATCTTTACTGGACTTTATGTTCATCCCGGGTTGCTAATCATTTTTCAAGTGCAAGTTGAGAGTAGTTCAAGGTCAATGATCTTCTTTGGTTGTTGGCCACGGGGCCTTATAGTTTTTAGTAGGATGTCGTTATTCAAAAAAGGGTTAAGCCTTTTCTCTTTTAAGTAATAATGTAAGCCTATAGGCACATTATTTAAATGTAATTTTCTATTACATCTTGTTGTTAATGTATACAACTTCCGCATATTGTTTATGGAATTGGATTATAATTAATGGATGTGGTAATATTATTCGGCTAATAAAAAGTGGGACGTGACAAAACCACTCCCGGCTATACTCAAGTGTGCCTTTTTAGGGTCTGAGGATACCTTACTTGTTGTCATTGTATCTGTCTTAACTGCCACGCATGAGAGTCAACTTCTTTGTGTCTTTCAAGAGCACAAGCATGCCATAGGTTGGTCAGTGGCTGATTTGAGGGGCGTTGATCCTTCTGTTTGCATGCATCATGCTCATCTTGAGAAGAATGCTAAGCTTTCCCGTGAGTTACAATGGAGGTGAAATCCAAACATAAAAGTAGTAGTTAAGAAAGAGGTTGTCAAGTTGCTAAATGCAGGTATCATATAACCCATCTCTGATAGCAAGTGGGTTAGTCTCACTCAAGTGGTGCCCAAGAAAGTAGGTATCACTGTGGTTGACAACGAGAATGGTGAGCTAGTTCCCACTTGTGTCACTACAGCGTGGCGTGTGTGTATTATCATAGGCTCAATTCCATAACTAGGAAGGATCACTTTCCATTGCCTTTTATTCATCAGATCCTAGAGCGGTTAGCAGGGCAAAGCTACTATTGCTTTCTTGATGGCTATTCTGGCTACAATCAAGTTTTTGTGTACCCTGCTAACTAGGAAAAGACCACCTTCACATGTCTTTTTGGCACTTTTGCCTATCGCCGAATGCCCTTTGGGCTTTGTAATGCACCATAACCCGCGACCTTTCAACGGTGCATGATGGCCATCTTTTCTGACATGGTGGAGAAATTTTTAGAGGTCTTCATGGATGACTTCTCCGTATTCGGGCCATCTTTTAAAGAATGTCTCCAAAACTTAACCAAAGTCCTTCTCGTTGTGTGGAGACAAACCTTGTATTGAGTTGGGAGAATAGCCACTCTACGGTTTGGGAGGGTATTATGTTGGGGCACATTGTGTGACCCCGTGGTATAGAGGTTAATAAGGCAAAGGTCGACTTGATCTTTGGCATTTCCCCACCTACTTCAGTGCCCCAAGTGCACTCATTCTTAGGACACACAAGTTTCTACCACCAATTTATCAAAGATTTTAGTAAGATCTCGCACCCTTGTGCAACTTGTTGGCCAAGTATATCCCTTTTTGTCTTTGATAAAGCATGTTTGGTTGCTCTCAAAATACTTTGAGCTGCACTCTCTGTTGCCCCCATCATGCAATCCCCTGATTGGTCCCTTTCTTTCGAAATTATGTGCGATACATCTGATTATGCACTTGGTGCCGTCTTAGGCCAAAGGGTGAATAAAATGCCCTATGTTATCTACTATGCTAGTCGTACTCTTTTTGATGTTCAAATAAATTACACTACAACTGAGAAAGAGTTACTGGCCGTTCTTTTTGCACTAGATAAGTTTCGGTCCTACCTCCTAGGTTCTAAGGTCATAGTGTTCATTGATCACGCCCCTTTGCGGTACTTATTATCTAAAAAAGAGACCAAACCTAGGTTGATTAGATGGATTCTACTCCTTCAGAAGTTTGACCTAGAAATTTGGGACAAAAAGGGATTCGAGAATCTCATTGCAGATCATCTTTCTTGAATCCTTGTTGAGCACACGATTGACCCCTTGCACAACTCGTTTCTGAACGAGGAACTTTTTGGTGTCATAAGTGGACCCTCGTGTTTTGCTCATATTGTGAATTACTTAGCAATTGGGCAGATTCCTAAAAATTGGTCTAAGCAAGACAAAGACCAATTTTTCTCATAAGTCAAGCACTATTTCTAAGAAGACCCAAAATTGTTCAAGTATTCTCCGGATCAAGTGATTCAACGATGTGTGCTCGAGAGTGAGACCCATAGTATCCTGACCTTTTGTCACTCTCTTGAATGTGGTGGCCATTTCAGTGGGCAGAATATAGCTGCTAAAGTACTTCAATGTGGGTTTTATTGGCCCTCGATCTTTAAAGATGCCCCTACTTTTTGTGAAACTTGCATGCAATGTCAAAAAATGGGATCTATATCTTGTCGAGACATGATGTCGATGTCCCTAATTTTGGTCGTTGAAATCTTTGATGTTTGGGGCGTCGACTTCATGGGTCATTTTCCCCTTTCTTTCGGGTATATCTACATTCTTGTGGCTATTGACTATGTCTTGAAGTGGGTAGAGGCAGTGGCAACCAAGACTAATGATCACAAAGTTGTGGTCAATTTTCTCCACGACACTATCTTTTGTCAGTTTGGGTTCTCTAGAGCTATCATTAGTGACGGTGGCAAACATTTTTGTAACCACTTTTTCGAGAGTTTGGTGAGGCAATACTCTATCACTTACAAAGTTGGAACCCCATACCACCCACAAACCAGTGGTCAAGTGGAGGTCTCTAATTGGGAAATCAAGAACATCCTTAAGAAAAGGGTTCAACTTGATAGAAAAGAATGGTCAACTTGCTTGACTGATGCATTATGGGCCTTGTAAAGAACCCATTTTGACCGGAACTAAGACTTGGATACTTTCTTCCAGACAACCAATGATGAAAATTAGAATATGCTATCTTATGAATTCCTTAACAGGGCAGTCGTGTTCAAGCTTTAAAACTCTTTTCAATTTTTTTTTTTTTTTGTCATATGGATCAAAACATCTCTACAAAGTTTCGAGGCTTGTATTTTCAAAATTCAAGTGTTATACTTTTTTCAATAAATTGTGCAAGAATAAAATGGAGATGAGTGGAAGGAATGAAATTTTTTTGGACGAAAACCCTATTTTTCTCTTCAAAAAATCATTTGACCAAATGATTTTTTGTACGAATCATCTAGCCGGATGAGTTTTTGTCTAGCTGGATTAATTGTCCGGGTAGAAAGCATTTTCGGCAAATTCAGCTTCCTCAACAAGTTTTACACAAATATCTTAGATATTTTGTGGCCCAAAAGTCTATAAATACACCTACCCACTTCATTTTCAAGGGTTGAGAAATTTTCTTGAGGCTTAGAGAGCAATTCCCAAAGCTTATGCACCACACCACTATTCAACCTTCATCTTCTCAACCTTCCACCTCTCCCTTCATACACCCACCACCCAAACACCATTGAAGCTTGATCTTGAGGCTTCTTGTTAAGTATTCAATCCATTTCCAAGAACCTTGGGGGTACTAGGAAAAGGGTTTGACAACTAAGAAGCTCACTCTCTTTGCAAGAGGTGAACTTTTGCCTCTTTTACTTAACCTTTTTTCTCTTTCTTCATTGTTAAGCCTTGTGCTTCACTATTAGGTTGTTGTAATCATGTGATGGATCCTCATAGATGTAGGGGGAACTAGGATGTAGCCACCCATACATTGTGTTGATTGTTCTCTTTACTTTCTTGTGTTTTAGCACTCTTTCTTGCTTTCTAGTGCTATAATTCATTATTATTTCACATAAACGTGTTACTTGGAACCTGGTGGATGTGGAGGGAGCTAGAAAGTAGCCGCCCTTCCCAAGTTTGATTATATAGTGTGTTTCTTTCATTTTTGTACTCTTTCTTATCATCTATCTCATCATTCAAGTATGTTGGTTCATGCATTTCAATCCATACTTAATTATAATGAGTAGTTGTGGTTGTTGCATGAAACTAGTTAAATGATTCTTAAGATTTGGAGTTGAGAGAGTTGTTGGCTTCCATTTTTGTTTTTGTTTTCTTGGAAGTATAGTAAGAGGTTCTTGGTCAAAGATGTCAAAAACTCTCTTCTCAATCTATCTTAAACATGGAAAGTGGTGGAAACATCCTTATTCTATGAGTAGAAAAGGAGTTGACAACATTCTTTGATAAATCTCTTACTTTCCAAAGCAAAGTTTTCACCAAAAAATAGTGGGCATTAATCTACTCTCTCTAATTAATAGCATTAATATGGTTATTAATCTACCCTTATTCACAAAGAGATGATTGTAGGTTTCTATTTATTTCTTGAGCTTGAATTTCTTCCAACCTCAACTTCTATTGCATTTAATAAATTGTTGTAAATATCATGTTGCATATAGCTGTTTGTGTTGTTGATTAAGGGTTGAGTCCTATCTACCATTTCCTTGAATATCTCTATGAGAGGAAGAGATAGAAAGGATGAGCACTCTTTTGGAAGGTGTTATTGTTTTGTTTTGGCTCTATTGTACAAAATAGACTTTTCCTTAGGTCTTTCATCTGGCTAGCCAAGAAACAATCTGACCAGCAAAACTTTCCTTTAGCCAACTTACCTTTCTTCAGGTAGAACAATGCAGAATAGAGCAACTTTTGGAGGATGATCTCTTAGGCATTAACTCTATTCTAGTCATTGAGAATGAATATACAGAAACTGGTGTAAGATTATCAGAGATATTTAAAATGTCGTATGTAGGCAGGTTCAATGGGTCTAGGGACCCCATGGTCCATATTAGTCTTTCCTTGGATGTTTTGAAACTCATGGGCCTGACTCATGCCTAGAAGTTGTCTCTATTTGAAAGAACTTTGTCGGGTGTAGCTACTACTTGGTACTCCAAGTTAGATGATTCGATCAAATAAAACGGGGAGGAGTTGGCTAAAGCATTCATTGCATAGTACTCCTATAACACATATCGAGGTAACCACCTGAGAGTTGAAGGCAACTCACTAACAGCCCAATGAAAGCTTCGTGCCATTCATCACCAGATAGAGGGCAAAAGCAGCCATGATAACAAATAGGCCTCTAGAAAAAGATCAAGTCCGCACTGTTATGAGAAATCTGTATAGAAAACTATTACATAAGATGATAGTTCTCCCCCTCTTCGTATTCAAAGATATACATGAGATTGGGCTTCAAATTGAAGATGCAATCCAATAGGAAATCATAGTAGAAAGAGATGAACTCGTAAGGGAATCATTCACCCGCAGTTCCAATGCTACTACCAGTAGTAGGACAACTGCCCTCAGAAATTAATATCATCACCACTACTGCCCAGACAGTCGATCCCTTTCCCAATATCGGCCCACAAATAGGCCACTCAGCCTAAGCCCAAAATAGAACTAACCATCATCTCCATATGTCCCTAACCCTTGCCATAAAAGTCTTGGTAGAAAAGGGGTACCTTAACGCTTTGACCCCTGACCTCTCCCTGATCTTCTCCTAGCCAGACATGACCCGACCAAATACTGCGCCGTTTCGCTAACAACATGGTCTTGACATTGATCGTTGTTATTGCCTTCATCATGAGATTCAAGATCTCATCAACAACAAAACAATAGCTCTACCTCAAAAGCCCAATGTCACTACCAACCCATTCTCTCCCCATGACAGAATACCATCACCTCTCAACCTTAGGCTCTTCCATACACTACCATCCATCTACAACCCAAGTATATACATCACTATGTCCTATCTACCCAAGCCTGAGGTGTTAATTGCAGAGGGCACCGACTTGTGCATGATGGACGTACCTGAACCCAGGTCCTCTCAAACCCCAAAAAGTGAACTCCAAAAAGGTCCAGTTCATCCCATCCCAAAAACCCATCCAAAAAAGCCCAGTTCAGTTCAATTCAAGTCTAATTAACTCAGAAAGGCCCAGCTTGGTCAATATGTCTTGACCAATCCAGTTCAGATACGCTGAGTGCACCAATGGCCAAACCCACTACTTTTGAGGTGTTGAGAATGATTGAAAACTTTCAAAGAACTGTGGTAGATTTAACCTTTATGGTTTTGCCCCCGTCATAGACAACATCCCATGTTGGGAATTTCACATCAAAGAGCCCACCAAGTTGGGGCAAGCTAAAAATGGAATGGGCCAACCCAAAGTTGAAACTGTGATGAAGGCTCATGGTGATAGTAAAAAGGTATCCCAATTGGACACATTGTTCAAAAACATCTCAAGTCTGGGTGATACCATGTCAAAAGCAAATTGGCCTCATCCAAATATAGCCATTCGATTACTTGACAAAGCTGAAGCAAGTAGCAAGAATGAGTCTAGGCCAAGTATTGATCCTTGTGCACATTTCCGATAGATTATTAAGACTCTGAATATCAAAGGCGTAAACAAATAGCAAGTTCTCACTATTTTTGAGAAGGTTGTGGATGAAAGTTTTGCTGCTCAATACACCAATGACCAAGTAAGGGGTACCACAAGTGAATTCAATGTAAGAAGCCAAGTTGAGAGCATTGTGAATCAAGAAGCAACAAATGAGGAAGGCAAAGCCATGAAAAAAGATGCTTTATTAGAAATACTCATCCTAGCTCCAATCCTAAACCTTTGGGAGTCCTTCCCATGAGTACCCAAACAATTCCTGCCAACCCCTTTTGCCAATGCTTGTAGGACTAGTGCTCTCTGCTCCCAAAAAGGCACCTTCAATCCCCTCTACATGACCTTGTCCAAAGCTCTTTAAATACTCACAAAGGAAAACCATCTCAAACCCCTTGAACCAAAGTCGCTCATATATCTACTCCCAACTAGACATAACCCCACCTATTACTATGCCTTCCATCAGCAACATGGCCATGATATTGACCATTGTTTTCACGTTCACCATGAAATTCAAGACTTGATTGGCAACAAGATCTTCACCCCCACCTAAAAAGCTCAAAGTTGCCAACAATCCTTTCCTTGACCACAATAAACTACCACCCCACAACATAAATTCCATCCATGTCTAGCCAATACATCATACCCACCACCAAGCCAAAACTCTGTGTTCATTCCTAAATCTTCAGATCTCTACTTCATCAAAAATTTTGAGAAAGAAAAGTAGAATGAACAAATCTTTCAAGAGGTGGAAAACTTACTCAATCTTGATGAGCTCAACCTTAATGGTGTTAAAGTGAAATGAGAGGCTCCCTTAACTATTGCCAGTAGTGATAATGAGTCTCAAGATCAATTAGGGGTAGTTGTTGAAAGCGTTTGGAAAGGACTTTCTGAACTAAGAGAATAGTATGAGAAATTTTGAAAGGGAAATTGCTTTGGTTGAAGAGAAGTTTGGAGGATACCAGGCGGGTTTTGGATAGTGATGCGGAAATAAAGACGAGTTAGGACCCACCAATGGGCTACTTGAAGTCTGTTATGAATTCTACCGATGGACTTGGAAAATGGAAAACTCTTCTATGTTTGAGATGCTAATGATGTGATTTTGGTTAAACTTTGAGTTATGTCTTGTGGGTGGTTAAGTCATGTGCCGAATTACAGTTTTGTTTTCTTTGTCTTTTCTTGTGTCGTTGTGTCAATTAGGTCTTTTCCTTTGAGTTGGTTTCTTGTACCCTCGGGTCTCTGTCCTTCCATAGGAGAAAGAGAGTTAACTTTTTAATCGATCGAATGTGCCTATAGTAATCCATGTGTGACCTAATGAAAACAAGAAAGCTTTGAAAATTTCAATCAAACAAAGACAAGGTGTAAATTGTCCAATGTGCTAATGTGAATGAGATTTCACTAATAAGCTAGAGTATTGAAGAGGATCCCCCAAATGGCCCTAACGAATTCAAAATTGTTGTAGACACCCCATTTTTGACCGCCCTTAATACTTGCACACTGCTGATTGATCACTCGATGATGAAAGTTATGTTGTGCAAATGTTCGATTTCTTCAACAAGAAGAGCTTCTAAATCCCAACCTTACACCCTATTTTGACCAAAACTATTTTACACCAAAACTATTTTAGACCTTAAAACTCCATTTTTCAAAATATTTTTGAAAATGTTTCTACGATATTCTGAGGCTCGCATTTCGTTTAAAATATTGTACATTTTGGTAAACCGAGTAAGGACAAAGTGGAAATAAATGGAAGGGAGATGAACTCTTTGAAAAATCTTTAAAATCATCTTATTTAGAGGTTTGGAGTTGAGGGAAATAGGAAGGTGTAGCTCGACTTTTCCGAGCCCCCTTTCGGAGAGCTCGAATTGGTCCTACAGTTCAGACTCCTGTCATGGTTCTAAATCTAATTTCACAAAGTGCAATGTGAAACTGATAAACACCAAAGAGTCCAATCCGGCAAATCATTTTGGAAAATCAGATTTTGAATCAAATAATGCCAAAACTGGACTACTTTGCCAGATTACAGAGTCGCCACCTAAATATTTTATTTTTGGAAAATTTAGAAAACCCTAACTTGTGCCAAAGGCCACGTGTTTGTCATCACCAAAGTTGCCTCGGCTCGGGAACTTGGGTACAAGGGGGGAAGGTCATGAAATGAGCACCCTGTAACGCCCCGACTTCTGGGTCGTTAATAAATCAAATCAACCACAAATTTATAATTGCAGATAACTCATAATCTCAAATATACAAATCGTCTCCATAAATAATTAACTCAAATGTCTCCAAAACATAAATTATCCAAATCTCCCAAAATAATATATAGTTGTGGACTAAATGAATCTCCAACTCAAATAATCTCTTTAGATGCTTCAACTCCAGTCGCCACTAAATTTGCTCCACGCTTGAAAAAGAAATTAATTCGAAAAGTATACAATACAACAAGAATAACAAGGCTCGAACAGAAATAAATCAACAGAGATCCAACAATTACACAACCGATTAGATTCGACAATCAAGCAATTTACCAAATTGCACAAACAAGTCAACTCGACGTATGATAATTTATCCAGAACCAAATACCCGGTCCTACTCGGTACATGACCAGTGATTGGCCTCACCCCCCTCACCTAAGCACAACCACTTATCCGGGCTATTGGTATAGAGCATATTGGCAAAGTCCACACGATCCATGTACGGAGCATTTCCACGTCATTTAGCCAGACAAATCAATATTTCCAACACAGAATAACTACACAGAGTTCATCAAATGACTAGAGTAATCAAATGAATCAGCAACGAATAATTCCACAAAATTTATCAAACGATCAGAATAATCAAGAGGAGTACAAATTTATGGGAATTAAAAATAAACTCTTTGCAAAGAGAGTTTAGGAAGAATATTGTATACCACCGAATTACCTGAAATCAATCTCCTCCATCTCCAACACTCGAATCTCGATCTTTCTCCATCTACAACTCTCTTCCTTTACGAAAATGCTTACACTCAGTCTATACACTCTTAATTTAAACTCAAAATTTCTATAATTTAAGAGAGACCAATATGAGAGATAGAGATATAGATGGACCAAGAAGAAGAATGATAGAAATGGTTGAAAGGTGAGCTCAATTTATAGGCAAGGATGCTTGGGACAAAAGAAAAGGAAAATAATAAAATAAAGTTTACTTGGTGGGCAAGAAAGGGGTGTACTTGGTACTTTTGCTTCTAGAATGCCATGATTACAAGCCTTGAGAATTGATCCCTCACGCTCTCCTAAGTTGGCCGGCTATGGGGAAGGGAAATGGAGAATATTTTATTCAATATATGTGTACTATGGGCGCATTCCTAGTGTATATATATAGAATTGGTACCAAGGTCATCATTGCTCCAAGATTTGAAGGGATTTGTTTGAACTAAAGCACAACGATTATAGCCTAGGAGGTATGATGGCTAGCCATGTGCTCAAGATTTGAGGAGATTTTCCTATTTAGTTTGTGTACAAATTCTATAGATATTTTGTACAAAAAGATTTGATGAATAAGGGGCACAAATATATATATATATATACAATGGTACTAACTTGGGGTCAAAGAAAGGAAATTTACTTGGTGCCCAAGAATAATGAAAAAAATAATATTAGAAAACAAAGGAGATGAATAATAATGAGGTGGAGAGAAAAAGAGATAAAATAAATGGAGAAAATAAGTTAGATTCTTATCTAAATATCTCACCACCAAACTACCACCAATACCTCTCACTAAAATATTAATACCTCAAAAATACGGGGTTTCACAATCTATCCCCCTTAAACAAATTTTGTTCTCGAAATTCACAATCTCTAATACTCCAAAATATTTAACAACTACTATCTGCTCGAATAACATGTTTTCGCTACGCACTTTGAAATAAACAATGATTTTTTTTATACCTCAAATATCAATCATTATTTTTTTTTTAGCTCAAATACTGAACCCAATTATTAATCACCCAACGGATCCCATGTAAGACCTAATCCCTACGCTCTGATACCATTCTGTAACGCCCCGACTTCCGGGTCGTTAATAAATCAAATCAACCACAAATTTATAATTGCAGATAACTTATAATCTCAAATATACAAATCGTCTCCATAAATAATTAACTCAAATGTCTCCAAAACATAAATTATCCAAATCTCCAAAAAATAATATATAGTTGTGGACTAAAAGAATCTACAACTCAAATAATCTCTTTAGATGCTTTAACTCCAATCGCCACTAAATTTGCTCCACGCTTGAAAAAGAAATTAATTCGAGAAGTATACAATACAACAAGAATAACAAGGCTCGAACAGAAATAAATCAACAGAGATCCAACAATTACACAACCGATTAGATTCGACAATCAAGCAATTTACCAAATTGCACAAACAAGTCAACTCGACGTATGATAATTTATCCAGAACCAAATACCCGGTCCTACTCGGTACATGACCAGTGATTGGCCTCACCCCCCTCACCTAAGCACAACCACTTATCCGGGCTATTGGTATAGAGCATATTGGCAAAGTCCACACGATCCATGTACGGAGCATTTCCACATCATTTAGCCAGACAAATCAATATTTCCAACACAGAATAACTACACAGAGTTCATCAAATGACTAGAGTAATCAAATGAATCAACAACGAATAATTCTAGAGAATTTATCAAACGATCAGAATAATCAAGAGGAGTACAAATTTATGGGAATTAAAAATAAACTCTTCGCAAAGAGAATTTCGGAAGCATATTGTATACCACCGAATTACCTCAAATCAATCTCCTCCGTCTCCAACACTCGAATGTCGATCTTTCTCCATGAATCTCCAAAGTGGCATAAGGTATGTAAGATTCTACAACTCTCTTCCTTTACGAAAATGCTTACACTCACTCTATACACTCTTAATCTAAACTCAAAATTTCTATAATTTAAGAGAGAACAATATGAGAGAGATAGAGATATGGATGGACCAAGAAGAAGAATGATAGAAATGGTTGAAAGGTGAGATCAATTTATAGGCAAGGATGCTTGGGACAAAAGAAAAGGAAAATAATAAAATAAAGTTTACTTGGTCGGCAAGAAAGGGATGTACTTGGTGCTTTTGCTTCTAGAATGCCATGATTACAAGCCTTGAGAATTGATCCCTCACGCTCTCCTAAGTTGGCCGGCTATGGGGAAGGGAAATGGAGAATATTTTATTCAATATATGTGTACTATGGGCGCATTCCCAGTGTATATATATAGAATTGGTACCAAGGTCATCATTACTCCAAGATTTCAAGGGATTTGTTTGAACTAAAGCACAATGATTATAGCCTAGGAGGTATGATGGCTAGCCATGTGCTCAAGATTTGGGGAGATTTTCCTATTTATTTTGTGTACAAATTCCATAGATATTGTGTACAAAAAGATTTGATAAATAAGGGGCACAAATATATATATACACAATGGTACTAACTTGAGGTCAAAGAAATGAAATTTACTTGGTGCCCAAGAATAATGAAAAAAATAATATTAGAAAATAAAGGAGATGAATAATAATGAGGTGGAGAGAAAAAGAGATAAAATAAATGAAGAAAATAAGTTAGATTCTTATCTAAATATCTCACCACCAAACTACCACCAATACCTCTTACTAAAATATTAATACCTCAAAAATACGAGGTTTCACACACCCTACCCACCCGATCAAAGATTGGCCTCTACTATCATGATATGTTGTTTTATAAACACATGTGTTCTTATTCCAGTTATTAGCTAACTTTATTATGTGATGCACACATACAAGTATAGACTAAGTCGCAAGATTTGGAACAACTCAATTCATGTTTGTTTTTGAAAATGGTTTGAATTTACCACCCTCAAATGGGCTTAAAATATGATTTGTCACTTCGCAAAGTGGGCTTAAAATTCACACTCATTGAATCGTTCCAATTCAAGCAATAAAGCCTTCATCCATAAGCATTCATACAGTTTAGCATTTAAGCAAATAGCCTCATGGCAAGCATGCGAAACATAGCAATATCGCAATCACACTCATGCAAGTATGCTAAAGCATAAAACTTACCGAGTGCTCCAAGCCAAAACAAAAACTAGTTAGAAACAATGCATGATCCTAAGTATGTTAACAATGCCTAATGCAACACGTGCAATATGCAATTAATAGGCTCGGCTACTAATATGGCATATGATTTACAACACTTTGATAGCATGCTTTGAAACACGTATTCAAATAAGTATTGAATTGACTATGCAGTTTGAATGATGCGCTGAGCCTCGGTGCATCCAAGACAAATGAATGATGCAAACATGCAAGCATAAGGTATGCTAATTGAAGATGTCCCTAATCTAACCATCGAAAGCGGATAAATAAAAAGGAGAAAGACGTAGCGTTGGAAGACATGCACACACGCACGCACACTTATTATAACATTACGCCCTCGACTGCTTCAAGTGGCCGGTCGGCTACCCCCTTTTCTGGACTTCTTCTTTTGCTGCAACAGAGAGCAAACAGAGGCAAAGCAATGTATTTTCAAGAAATATATGTACTGCTACCCTCCTTATCATCTCTCAAGCTCAAAGGAGTGTAGCTCTTGGCTCTCAAGCCACCAACCAAGCATTCTCAATGCATGATGGCTAGAGAACCAAGCTTGTACAAGGTCAATGAATGCACAAACAAGACCAAAACAACCACCACCCTATCATGCATGGTCAAGGGTGACGGTGACCAAGGAAAATGACACGTTTCATCACTTTGAGTATGAAACGTCCCATTTTCCTTGTGTTTGGATTAATGTCCGATCCAAACACATGCAATGCAACACAACATGCTTAACTTGCTCAAGTTTTACTTGTCATGTTTTATTTACTCATTTTAATTACCGATCCATTCTTTAATTGATTAGGTCCAAAAGATGAGAGTCCTCTAATGGAAAGAAGGCTTAAGCCACAAGTACCTGGAGCATGAAAGAGGCCTCATGCTGTTGGTAATGAACTCCCGAAGGAATGAAACCATTAGGCATGATGGCCTCAATTCCACACTCAAGCCGACAAGAGGCTCAAAACCACTTTCAAAACAAAGTAAAGAGTGAAGAATAGAGGGAGGTTGCAGATATTTCATTGCTGACACGGCATGTAAAATGACATCAAATCATGCAAGCAACACATGCAAGTCATGTTTAAGAGCCTAACTCATTAAGCTAGTGAAGACCATTACACTATAGCCATGCAATACAAGCCTCGAAGGGCCAAACCAACTCAAAACAGAGTTAAAACCAGTCAAAAAAGTGACTAAACCTTGCTAAGATTGAGGTACAACATGCTAGAAAAACATGCTCACATGTTAGCTTGCAAACAAGACTCAAGACACAACCCTCAAAAGCAATGAAAGAATGAAACAAATGAGCATGTGACAGAGCTATATACACTGAAATTACATGTTAAAAGACACTACAACATTCGATCATTCCAAGCAAAACATGTTTAGAGGCCTAAAATGACAAGCTAGTGAAGCTATTTGCACTACAACTATGCAAAACAAGGCTTATATGACCAAGACAGCCCAAAACAGAGCTAAAACCAGTCAATAAAGTAGCTAAAACATGCTTGAATTAAGCTAAGTTAAACCACAAAAACATGCTACCATAGGATGCTAACTGGGCATGCAAGTGAGACACAAGGAGGGGAGGCCAACCCCTTCATTTTTGGACTTCAAAACATGCTTTCCACCACTGAAATAACTCTGAATTTTAGTGGTTTAAAGGCCCAAAAAGTTTGATTTTAACATGCTAAAAGATGGTGCAAAGGCTCATACAAATAAGCAACAAGAAGGGTAGACAACCGCTTAGCACAAAATGGCTTCAAACCAACATGTTAAGGCCCCAAAATAAGAGCTTTTTGTAGTTGAAAACTAGGCCCAAAACAGTATAAAATGATAACCAAGTAAGTGATTAAGACTAAGCCTACAAGGTAAGCAATATACCTCTTGAAGCACAGCATAAAACAGGCCTTCTCTTAGGCTCAAACAACCTTCCAACAACTCAAAATAGGCTCCAAGGGATCTCAGCTCCAAGGTGGTCCAATTTGGTTAAGGGCTAGTGTGCAAATGTATAGAGAATTCTAACTATCAAGCATAAAACAAGAGGAGAGAGAGAATTCTAGAGAGAGAGGGAGAAATTTGCTCAAAATTGTGTAACCCTCCAAAATGGGGCAGAGACCCCCCTATATATAGAAAAATCAAGCTAAAGGCTTGTATTCATCCCTCCATACACGTGTATGAAGATGAGCATCAGTGAACAATAGTTGGCACAGCTGGCAAATAAATATCTGAAAAAGGAGAAAAATAGCCGCCGACCATCATCTGTGGCCGATCCGCCATCAATGTAGCCGATCGGCCACCACTGATGGCCGGCAGGCACAATCCATGGCCGATGAACTGTGGGGATGGCCGACAGGCCATCTTCTCCTCCAGAATTGAAGCAACAAGCTCTTGGTCCACAACCAAGAACAAAACAAACAAAATTAGAGGCTCCAAGGCAAGACACTTGGTCGAGACCTTCAGGGACTCAAAACGAACACAAGCAAACACAATCATCAGGTGTTCAAACGACGACATCGAAGTCTTGAGGACGGTCAAAAATGGGGTGTCTACAGTTGCCCCTCTTTGACAGTACTCGGAAGTCATGAAATGATGGGAGTGAATGCCAAAGCTCAGAGACGACCCATTTTTGACAAGGCCGAAGACTTAGACAAACAAGCAAGCAAAAACAAAGAACGGTTGCCTACGTATCCCTTTGCAAGGAATCAAACCAGCGTAGTTCTGGGGCAAGATGCAAATGACATGCACGATGCAAGAATATAACTTATGATCATGCAATGAGATTGTAACGAAACATCTAGATGCAAATGTTATGCAAAGAAATGCTACATCAAACTCATACATAAGCAAGTCAACAAACATGCTACGTAGGGGAATTACGAACCAAACCACATTTCATGCGGAAAGGATGTAAGAAAATTATGCAATCTTAACTACACATTACACAGAAAAGGCAAAGAACAACACAAACATCGGGCACACCTGAGGCATCAGACAAGATTCCAACGTATGGCACACGCGAGGAAAGAATGGTGTGAACCCAGGGACACACCCCAAGGTTTCGAACCAAAGAGAGCACATGATAACAATTGAAACACATCCAAATATTATGTAACCCAAAACAAAGAGCAATAAAAAAGCATTAGAACCCGTCCGAATGCTTTTAACCAAAGCTTCCTGACGCACCGCACGTGAGAGGAAAAGAGGATGGGGTAAACACTGAGGGGGTGGAATAAACATCGGAACATGTCCCAATGTTTCTAACCAAAACAGGGTGGTATAAACATCTGAACACGTTCCAAACACTTCTAACTAGGGGGGTCGTATAAACATCAGGCACACATCCCAATGTTTCTAACCAAAGAGGTGGTATAAGCGTCGGAACACATTCCAAACACTTCTAACAAGGGGGCGGTATAAACATCGGGCACACCTCCTAATGTTTCTAACCAAAGAGGTGGTATAAGCATCAGAACACGTTCCAAATGCTTCTAACCATGGGAATAAACATCGGGCACACATCCCAATGTTTCTAACCAACAAGGTGGTATAAGCGTCGGAACACATTCCAAATGCTTCTAACCGGGGGGTGATATAAACATTGGGCACACATCCGTCTAGATGAGAGGGTCGAACATCCAGCTCCATTTCCAGTTCGTGCTTCGTATTTAGCTTGATACCTCACTACTTAGAGGATGAGAGAGCTTTTGGCCTTCTACTGCTAGCTTCAGTTGTGCCCTTTCTGGCGAATATGGTGCCCTTTCCGGCAAGTATGTTAACAAGGGGGAAAAGACAGAAAACCTGACTCAACTGTGCCCCTAGTTCATCATTTTGACCATTTTTTGTTTTTGCTTTCCACTAAAACAATTTTGACCAATATGAGAGTTAGATTAACATACTTGTTCGATTTTCTAATTTGAAATCATGCAAGTCAAGCTATGAGCACTGAAAATTTTCCTTTTTTGGGTCCAAGAAATGGTCCAGTTTTGGAAAAATGGAATAATTTTTGAGAAAATTAGTCAACTCCATTAAAAATTCTCAAAAACTATTTTTACAAAGGGCCATTGCTCGACCAACACAAAATTTACTCTTGAGATGCACAACCTCAGGTCCAAAACAATGGAAAATTGCCCCTTGTCTAAATGGCACTGCACGGCAATGGAAAGTTGCCCCTTGTCTGAATGGCACCACAGCGCACTGTAATCAGTCCTCAAAGTGACGATCACAAACAAACTCTCGGATACAGAGAAGACAAAGATGATAAGAACCATTACATGGACACAGTCGATTTGGAAGTGCTTATGGCTGGATTTCAGAATGAAGTTGCCTACGTATCCCAAAGATGGGAATCAAGCCTGACGTAGTTCTGGGTTAGGGTGCGCTCGGGTGTTGACACTCTCCTTTTGCGCTCTAACTTTTGCCAAGGCCACCCGTACGGGCTGTCAACCTTGCGGGCTCTGTTTTTCTTTTCTTTTCATTTCTTTTCATTTCATTTATTTTGTTCATTTATTTTCTTCTTTTCATCTTTTCATCTTTTTTTTTTCTTCTTTTCATTTTCTCTTTTTCTTTTTGCTCTAACTTTTGCCTGAGTCGCCCTTCTGGGTTTTCAGCCTAGCGAGCCTCTCAAGGGTAAAAGTTTAACTTGGTCCATGTTGATCGGTTGTAGGATCTCAAAGCCATCTGAATCCAGTAGAATCGTTGTTGTTCGCTGATGACGTAGGAATCCATCTAATGGGGGCTGAGGTTGCCCCTAGTGTTGCGGATAGGAATTCAATTGTCCTTTAACAATAAATTTTCTTCTTCCAGCTGTTGGAATTTGGCTTTCTTGCCAGTCTTCATTGGTTTGCGGAATGACCCATCTTTGACTCTTCTAGCACATCTGGCATTTTTTGCCCCTAGTTCAAGGGTTGTTTCTGATCTAGCTTTGCAAGCTTCCTTTGATAACATCTGATCTTCTTGATCTGACCTTCTTGCCCCTAGTTCGAGGGCTGCTTCAAATCTGGCCTGGCGGGTCTCCTTTGATGTCATACGATCCTTATTGCCCCTACTTCATGGGCTGCTTCAAATCTGGCCATGCAAGCCTCACATTGTGGTTAACCATTGAACATTCTGAATCCAAGTTCAAGGTTTGAAAGCAAAAGGGGTTGAATCTCGAGACTGAGAATGATCCTATGCTGCACAATCTCAAGATCAATTCCATACATGTCTTCGTAGGACCATGCAAAACATTTTTTGAAATCTTTTAAGAAAGTGACAAGTCGCTCGCGCTGAAGACAATGTACAACCAATCTGGATCAAGCCAGGATCCTTCTCAGTACTCATATTAACAAACATGATCTCATTCACTAAGGGCTTAGCGTGCCTCACTTTCTCTCAATTGATCAAATTTTTGCAAAATACAGAGGAGTTACTTTCTCTTTGTTTTCATCACAGTGTTAAAAAAGTTTTGAAAAACTTAGGTCAATGTAATGACTTCAAAGCATAGAGAAGTTAGTGAAAAGCTCTGTCGTTTCATTCAAATTTGCTTGCACAACTTGCTTCAAAGGCAGAAACAAACTCAAAAGAAAGAGTGTAAAAGACCAATGCAAAACAAGCAAGTGATGCCTGAGGTAACACCCCCAAAATCACCTGACTCTAACATAACAGGACTGACTCGATACAACAAGACAAACTCGATTGATTTAGTACAAGAAGACTGACTCAATACAACACAACAAGACTAACCCAATACCCAAGTCAGAAAGCAAAATTAACAACATTTGTACATTGCTCAAAACATTGCCTGTCATCCACCATATTTGGAGCAAACTGAGTGCCATTTGCAGGTGGTTCATCCCTGATCACATAATCACATTATCCCCCAAGTTCATTGGTCCAGTGCCGATAGACTCTGCAGGACCTGGTGCGATGATGACCTTGTTATCAATCAGATTTTGTATTTCATGGCGAAGATGAAAACAACTGCTAGTGTCATGGCCGGTTTGTTGATGGAAGGCACAGTACTTGGCCAGATCATGGGAGGGAGGAAGTTTATTCGATAATGGCCGTGGCTCCAGGGGCTTCAAATGCCCCTTTCTGATCAGGACCTTCAGGGCCGCTGACAGAGACATGTATAGTGGGATGAACACCCTTTGGCCTCGATATGGGTATTTGGCAAGTTGTGAGCTGGTTGTGCTGGATGTACCGGCGAAAGGGTCGGCAGGTGTTGACTGGGTTTGCCGATCTCTTCCGAGTGTAGGATTGGAGCTGAAAGGGGTGTTTCTGGCATGACATCCCTTGTCCCGACTTGCCCCTTGATTCAAACTGTCCCCAACTTGAGTGGCGAAAGTGTCATCTACAGTCTTTGCAACAACTGCGAGCACTTGCTGTTTGTTCAGTCCTTCGGCTTTCCAAGCCTTAGCAGCCCATTGGAGATGTTGATGGGAACCAATGCCTGCCCCTACCTTGTTCTTACCCCTTACCTTCACTTTGTCAAAGGATCAGGTTGCTACATCAGAGCGGAGCCCAGTTGTTGTCGACATGCCACCACCCAGATCTGAGATGGCTTCAGGTTGGCCCTTTTCAATTGCAATTTGCCCCAAGATTGAGGAGCCTTTTGGATCGAAAATTCTGGCCTACGATGTGGTCAATGATGGAGCCAAAATTCCAAAGGCCAAATCTGCCACAGTTCTCTAAAGATCCTCAATCATTTCCATCAGCTTAGAAGTAGTGGGTTCATGAGTTTCAAATGATTGGGCCTCGAGTGCATCCATCATACACAAGTCCAGGCTCTCTGGAATGAACACCTCGGGCTTGGGTAAATGAGCTGGGGTGATGTATATGCTGGTGTTGTCGGTCGATGGTAGTGTATGGATGAGGTTGAGGTAGGTAGGAGATATTTGGTCATTGGGGTCTTGAGGTGGAGCTATCGTCTGATTGTCGATCAGATTCTAGACCTCATGACGAAGGTGGTAGCAACAATCAGTGCCATGACCACGCTATTAATGATACATGCAGTATTTGGTGGTGTTATGTCTGGCAGGGAGTGGGTCAGGCAAAGGTTGAGGATCAAGGGGTTTGAGATACCCTCTTTCCATCAAGACTTTTAGTGCGCTGGTTAGGCTCATCTAGAGGGGAGTGAAAGTTCTGCCCTGAGCTCGGATCACGCCGGCTGTTTGTGGGTTGGCATTGGCAAAAGGGTCGACTGTGGCAACTGTATTGATTTCAGTGGGTTTGGGAATAGCGCTACTACTAGCATTGGTACTCCCTAAAATCACCTCCCTTGTCGGTTCACTTTTTCTGAGAATAATCCCTGTGTTGAACGCATTCTCAATCTGAACCCCCAGTTCATGCAAACTTTTGAAAGTGGATAGTGGAACGACTATTAACTTTTGCAACATATCATGCTCAAGGTTACGCACCATTATCTGCACTTGGTCCCTCTCAGAAGGCCGATTTGTCATCTGTGCTGCCTTTGCACTCCACCTTGCAACAAATTCTACAAAAGACTCTGTAGGATTCTGATGGGTTGCTTCAAGCTCTTGGGTGGTCATTTCAACTTGGGTATTGTAAGAGTACTGATCGACAAAGGCCTCAACCAACTCTTCCTAGTTTTGCTTCACTGAATCCTCCAACTTAGCGTACCAAGTGGCTACTAGGCCCGACAGTGTTCTTCCATACAAAGAGAGTTTCTGAGGCTTAGTTAGACCCATCGGTTTCAGAACGTCCAAGAAAAGCCAGATGTGTACCATAGGATCTCCAGACCGTCGAAACGGTCAATATGTGGCATTTTGAATTTGTCTGGGAGCCATACGGTAGCCTCGGTGTACCCATCCTCAATGTCGGGAATGGAGTTAAGGCCCTGGGCCTTTTTGAATTGCTTCTCAGGATTAGCAATTTTTACCGTAGTCGGATCGAGATCATTAGCATCTAGGGAATAAAGCCTCTCATTAGGCTACACCATGGGTCTAAAAACTCGAGCGTTAGCCAACCCTTCTCGGGAATCCGAACCATGTGAACCTTCAGCTGGCGAAATTAGGTCAAAGTTCGGCTGGGGTCCTGAGACTGGATGTGTGGTAGGTACCCCAGATGGGCGTTGCATTTCAGCATTGGTCTCATCTTGCATGGCAGTTCCTTGATTTAATGCTGCTATCATAGCCACAACTTCTTCCGAACCTTGTTCCATCACAGGTCTGCTGAGTTGAACAGGGGTGATATGACTGATGACTATCGAATCTGTTGAACCGGTGAGCCCTGACTGGCCTTTCTTTGCCTTGCCTCAGCGAAGGAAACATTGGTTGCCCTTGAACTGAATCTCTGACCTGACAAAGTCTATCAACACAAGTCCAATGTACTCAGGGGATAATGGAGCCTTCTGGAGCTATAGTTCTAGGACTACCTTGCAAAAGAGAAAACAGACAGCATCTCAGCCTGGTTTCACTAGAACAGATATGAGCATAGCTGAATGACTGTGCTCTCTACTGAATTCCGTCCCAAAATCAGATACCAACTTGGCAACTGATATGCACATCCCTGTACAGTTTCACTGTAAAGCCGCTGTAAAGCACATACCAGTTAATTGAGAGCCAAAACACCCCTATGATGGTGTCATGACCCGAACCCGCCCCCGTGGGTTGAGGACATAACCGGCCAGTAATCATGAAATTACCTATGGCCTCAAACCAAACCAAATGTATGTTAACAGAGTTAATGGGGGCCAAACGGAAGCAGTTTAGAACTTTGTCCATAGAGCTGTGCTTGCATGGCACATCATAACAAACCATACATATGCATATTAATAACTCACAGCGAAAATATGTACTACACAAGGTTCTGTACGTACAGGATCATATAAGTCTAAGTCAACCCAAGAAAACTATATACAACATATTCAAAGACTTCGCCCACATGACAAAATAAAACAAAATGACAAAAAGGCGAAGACGGGTCTCGTGCGTAAGACGCAAGGGCTGACTTTTCAAAACCTTTGTTGTTCCTCACAGACTTCACTGGGGCTGGGTTTGGACTTCTCTTGGCTCACCTACAAACACATGAATGAGCGTGAGCGAAAGCCCAATGAATAATATCAAATAAAGGAGTTATCCAAACAGTATGTAGAACAACATGCTTCAAACGGCCTTGGGCCCAATTCCTATTTTGTTTTATGTCAAACTGGCTTTTGGCCCATTCATTTATTCGTATCAAACTAGCCTTTGGCCCATTCGTTTATTCATGTTGAAACGGCCTCTAGCTCATTCATTCATTCCTATCAAAACGGCCTTTGGCCCATTCATTCATGTTAAAACGGCATCTGGCCCGTTCATTCATGTCAAAACGGCCTCTGGCCCATCCATTCATTCTTGTCAAAACGGCCTCTGGCCCATTCACTCTATTATTCAGATCAAACTGGCCTCTGGCCTATTCATTTGGCATAGCATCATTATCCACCAATCGAATCAACGAACTTATAAAACTTACATAGAAGTAAGTAATTTGGACAACAACATATTTCAGATATCTTTGTTAAGATATTACTCACAGTGATCGGTTGGTTGGTTTGCCCTGGAGCTCGACCCTACACATTCCATGAACACAAAAGGGTCACAAACAATTTAATCCGTTCTAAATTCACATTTTCCTCTTTAGGCTTCATTCTTATCTCTTTAACTCAATTACAATGCTCAATGCATGCCTAAGAGTACTTAGAAGTGAAAGAGGATGGAAAATGAAACTCAAAATGCCTTTTCAAAATTTCAGAAAATAGGGTCCTCGCTCGAGCATATACTTCCCCGCTCGAGCGGACCCATGAGGTCTACAAAAGTGCTAGATGCATCAAAATTATGCTCGGGTGTGAAGTCTGGCGCTCGACCTGAAGGTCTGTCTACATAGCTCCCCGCTCGAGCGTGAACTTCCCCACTCGAGCGGACATCCAAGTCTGCAAAAATACTGGGAGCACGAAATTCACGCTCAAGCAGCGATATCCCCGCTCGAGCAGACATCAAATTTTCTGGGTTTTCCAAAACATGTTCTTGAGCTCCAATTCGACATTCAATGGTTCTAGATGCATGCTTTTGGCTCAAACTTCACATAATCATATACTAATATGGTACCAACACCAAATTACAACACAGTGGAGTTCAATTTCACAAATTAATCACATGCATGTCCCAATCTACACCAAATTCACTTTCAACATAACAATTTCATGCTTTCAAGCTCATATTTCTTATGAATGGTACATGCATGTGAGATATAACTTCCATTTCAACTCAAATTGTACAAATGGTGGTCACAAGCATGGATTCTAGCCACAATTCTACATGGATCATATTTTTAATGCTCAACTATACAAATTCATGGCTATTATGCACATGCATGCATTCCATGACTTCAAATACAACAAAATCAACCCAATTTCATGTCAGACTTACTCTTGATTACCCAACTAGCTTGAATACACAAAATTACAAACTAGAATCCATGAAATACTCACCTAGGAGCTTTAATTCTCACAATCTATAGCAAATTCTTAAGAAATCTTCAAGGTTTCCAAGCTTTGAGCCAAAATTGCACAATTTCTCTCCCTTTCTCTCTCTATAGCCGGCCCTCTCTCTTTCTAAGGTACAAAATCTGATTTTGAGCTCAAGTGTATGAATTGAGTGTATAGTGCCTCTCTTTACAAGTCCCACTAACCATAATTATTTAATATTAAATAATTTAAGCACTATGCCATTAATTAAATCAATTTAATCTGATCCAAATCAATTTTTCAATTAAACTTCACCGTAGGCTCTAAAAATTATGCCAATCACAATGGCGCGACCAATTTCGGTTTCAGTGGCCGATAGGGCCTTCAATTTAATTTCCAAAGCAGACAATCAAATAGATATTCCTACGATGAACAGATAGAAATTCAAAACCACATATTTTCACATAATGGCACACAAAATCATATCAAACACATAATCATATTCATGTTAAGGACCAATTAGCATACTACAGAACAAGGATATTACAGATGGGGTAGGGTTACCCTGTCCTAGTTTCGTTAGAAGCTAGGGGTTCACTACGCAAACATGCGGTTTCAAGCAATCCTGCAATCGGGTAAGCAACCTGTCCTAGTTTGGAATGGTCTCTATGGCCTCCGATATGCGTCTAGGTCAAATGGACAGATAGGGTGCCTCGACAAAACCAAGGTTTGTGTTCCCATCGTGGCAGAGCCCGCAATCGGTCAGTCTTATGCCACGCTTTTCCAAGCAAGCCTCCGGCAAACCGTTCAAGAATAGTAGATGGCAAACACTGTGACTTAGGCGTACCAATGCAATTGTGATGCAAAGAAACACATAAGTGCAAACAACATATCATGATGTTTTAGTCAAGTTCTCTAAATCCCCAATAGCGTCGCCAGAAACTGTAGACCCGACTTTCTTCGCGCGCCTCCCTTTCGGAGAGGGCGCAAATTGGTCTTACTATAGTTTGGACTCCTGTCACGGTTCTGAATCTAATCTCACAAAGTGCAATGTGAGACTGATAAACACCAAAGAGTCCAAATCCGGCAAATCGTTTTGAAAAATCGATTTTGAATAAAAAGCGCTAAACATGGACTGCTTTGCCAGATTACAGAGTTGCCACCTAAATATTTTATTTTGGGAAATTTAGGAAACCCTGACTCGTGCCAAAGGCCACGTGTCCGTCATCACCAAAGTTGCTTCGGCTCAGGCACTTGGGTACTAGAGGGGAAGGTTATAACATGAGCACCCCCGCTCACCCAATCAAAGGATCGGCCTCTACTAATCATGATATGTTGTTTTGAAAACACATGTGTTCTTATTTAAGTTATTTAGCTAACTTACTACGTGATGCGCGCAGCATACAAGTATAGACTAATCACTCAATTTGAAACAACTCAACTCATGTTTGTCTTTGAAAATGGTTTGAAAGTGCTACTTGCAAGTAAGCTAAAGCACAGATTTGCCACCCTCAAGTCGGCTTTAGAAAACATGATTTTGCCACTTCGCAAAGTGGTCTTAAAACTCACAATCATCGAGTTGTTCCAATTCAGGCAATAAAGCCTCCACCCACAGGCATTCATGCAGTTAATCACTTAAGCAAATAGCCTCATGGCAAGCATGCTATCATGGCAACACTCACACCCATGCAAGGATGATAAAGCGTAAACACTTACAGTGTGCTCCAAGCCAAAACAGAAAACTAGTAAAAAACAATGCATGATCCTAACTATGTTAAAATGCCTAATGCAACACATGCAAAATGTAACTAAATAGGCTCGGCTATCTAAGATGGCATATGAATGCAACAATTTGATACACGTATTCAAATAGGTATTGAAATACGATGCAGTTTGAATGATGCGCCAAGCCCGGTGCATGCGGGACAAATGAATGATGCACGCATGCAAGCATAAGGTATGCTAATTAAAATGTGCCCTAAAACTAACCATTGAAAGCAGTTAAGTAAAAAGGAGAAAGAAGTGGGGTTGGAAGACATGCACACACACACGCACGCTTATTATAACATTGCGCCCTCGCGAAGGAGGGTCCGAATAAATAAGCTAAGCTAATCTAAGCTAAGCTACTTATTATAAGTAAACTAATTAACTAACTCTAGCTAATTAAATATTACAATCCAAATTGAAACAAATAGCTATGCTAAGCTAATTAGAATATTACAAAACAAATCAAATGACTAGTTACAAGAACTAAACATAAGCAATGAAATGGCCTCGCAGGCAAGGGAGAGATGCATGCTTGGTCGCGTCCTCCCGGAATCCACTACCTTGCCTCTAAATGCCTCTTTTTGCACTCTTTTGACTTCTGAAAATTGTGCCAACGTCCAGATTGTTTCTGTTTGATCCCAGGAACGTGTTGATGAACTGATCGGTTAGAAGTGATGGCCATTGGCCAGTATTGGTGGCCGGTAGGCCACTGACCCCTGAAATTTCTCCTTTTGCTACAATAGAGCACAAACAGAGGCATGGCAGTGTATTTGCAAGGAAATGTGTGTGCAACTACCCTCTTTATCATATCTCAAGCTCAAAGGAGCATAGTACTCGGCTCCCAAGCCACCAACCACGCATCTCAATGCATCATGGCCAAAAAGTCAAGCTTGCACAATGTTAGTGAATGCATACATAAGACTCTAAATGTCGTCACCTTATCATGCATGATCAAGGGTGACAACGACCAGGAAATACAACATGATGCATCACTTTGAGTATGAAACGTGCCACATTTCTAGTGTCTGGATTAACGTCCGATCCAAACACAATGCAATGCAAACAACATGCTTATTTTTCACATGTTTTACTTGGTCCATTTCTTGTTTACTCATTTTAACTTATCAATTAGTCCATTAACCAGTTAAGTTCAATGTATAAGTCCTCTACTGGGAAAGATGGCCTAAGCCACAAGCACCTTAAGCATAGAAGAAGCCTCATGCTTTTGGTTAGTAAAAACCCTCAAGAAAAGGCTAAAACCATTAGGCATGAGAGCCTCGATTCCATGCTTAAGCCAACAAGGGGCTTAAGACCACTTTCAAAATTAAATTCAAAAGTGAAGCATGGAGGAAGATTGCAAAAATTCAGTGCTCAAATGGCATGCACAAGACTCTATCATGTAAGCAATGCATGCAAGACATGTTAAGTGTCAAAAGCACTAAAGCTAGTGAAGAGCATTACACAAGAGGCATGCACTATCAAGCTTAAATGACTAAACCAGCCATGAACAGAGCTTAATCATGCCAAAACAAAGGCCTAAACATGCTGGAATTGAAGCTCAAAAGACTAGACAAACATGCATACGTGTTGGCCTATAAGCAAGGCATAATACACAACCCTCAAAAGCTATGAAGAAGTGAAGTATATGAGAGTGTGACTATACTATATGCACTGAAATTACATGCCAAATGGTGCCATACCATGCAAACATCACATACACAACATGTTAAAGGCCTCAAAACTCAAAGCTAGTGAACCCATTTACACTAGAGCTATACAAAGCAAGCCTCAAAAGGCCAAGACCACTCAAAATAGTCCTAAAGCATGTCAAAACAATGCCAAAAACATGCTGAAGTATAGCCAAGACAAGTTAGAATGAAAGGCCAAAACATCAAGTATGTAAAGCTAGTGAGCATGATTGCACTATAAGTAGAAAAATCAAGCAAGAGGTGACCCAACTAACCAAAATCAGAGTTAAATCATGCCAAAATAACACCAAAAACATGCTGGAGTAGAGTTAATACATGCTAGGTTAATGGCCTAACTCATGAGTCATGCTAGGCCAACAAGTAGGATTGCACTACAAGTGCAAGATGCAAGCAACAAATGGCCAAACCAGCCAAAAACAGAGTTATAACATGGCAAATCAGTGGCAAAAGCATGCTTAAACCAAGCTTCAAAAGGGTAGAAAAGCATGCTCATTTGATAGGCCATCAACACATGCAAACAAGACAAGAGGAGAGGGGACCACCCCCTCCCATTTTGGACCTTAAAACCACCTTTCCACCACTGAAATTCCTCTGGAATTTAGTGGTAAAAAGGGCCAAAAAGTTTGGTTTGAAAGCCTTGAAAGATGGCACAAAAAGCTATACAAGCTAAGGAACAAAAGGGAGAGATAACCCCCTAACACAAAATAGGCCTAAACCATCATTTTTAGGACTAAAAAACAGAGTTTTCTTCAGTTTAAAACCAAGCCAAAAACAGTTTGCAAAGGTGGTAAAACAAGCATGCAAAACAAAGCTTTAAAGGGACAAGTGCTTACCCTTGAAGCACAGCAACAAAACAGGTGAAAATCTGAGCCAAAACCAGCTTTGATAGCTCAAATAGGACCTCCAAGAACCTCAGTAACAAGGTAGAGGTGTTTGGTCTGGGGTCTCTTTGCAAGAGTGTAGGAAATTCACACTTCTAAGCACAATATAGGAAGAAAGAGAAACTTCTAGAGAGAGAGACTGGAATCTTACTCACAAAATTAAAGAGAGAGAGAGAGAGAGAGAGAGAGAGAGAGAGAGGCTCTGAAACTTGTCAACCTTTCAAATTGTTCTCCCTCCTGGCAAAATGATAGATATTGCCTTCATATATAGCAAAAAAAGAGCATTTGGTCGAAATATCTGATTATAGAGACAGCTGGAGCAAAAGATCTGCAAATTCTGAGTTTTCTGGACATTTCTGGCCGACCGGCCATCTTGGTGGCCGACCTACTACTTTGTTGGCCGACTAGCTACTAATGTTGGCCGACTGCAAATTCTGCTCTGTAGGTCCAACTTCAAACGTGCATAACTCCTTCATGTGGACTCCTTTTCAGGTCATTCTTGTGTCCAAATTGAAGCCCCGAAAGTAAGCTTTCCAATGGTGTAGCCTCACATCAAAATTCCAACTGTGAAAAAAGTTATGCCTCTTTTAGTGAAGACTACTCAGTTTTGGTCCTCATAGATTGATGCCCAACTTCTACCAACCATATCTCCCCCATTAGGAGTCGGCTTTGGGAGATTCATGAGTGAAAAATGAAGCCCCAGAAGTCTTCTTTCCAACGGTGGTGGCCTCATAGATTAAATCCAAGTATACAAAAGGATAGGCCTGATTTAGCGAAAGCTGCTTGACTCTCTCTTAACGGTTCATGCCCATCTTCTTCCCCAACTTGGTACCTTCCCTCTCCTCCTCTTTTCTTCAACTCCAAACCTCTAAACAAGATGTTTTGGAAGATTTTTCAAAGAGTTCACCTCTCTTTAATTCATTTCCACTTTGTCCTTGCCCAGTTTACCGAAAAGCTCAACATTTAATGAAATGCGAGCCTCGGAACATCGTAGGAACTTTTTCAAAAATATTTTGAAAGAGAGGGTTTTAAGGTAAAAAAAAAAAAAACATTTTGTTCAAAACAGTTTTGGCACAAAAATGGGGTGTAAGGTTGGGATTCGACTCTCTCCTCTTGCCGAAGAAATCGAACCTTTGTGCTGTATAGCCTGCACCATCGAGTAAGCAATCAATAGTGCCCAAGTCTTAAGGATGGTAAAAATTGGGGTGTCTATAGCTGGCATAGTGGTAGGGGGTCATCTAATTCCTTGTGACACGGACATGGATGAGTGGGAGGCCGCTCATATTTACCTATTGGGGATCCGCCTACCCATCTCTCGATCAGGGATGGTTCGATATACATGGTTCGCAGATCACTTCAGAGGGAAGGCGCCGTCGACCCACGAGGAGACCGAGCACTATGCCCGAGGTTTCTTGATGTTCCTGTTTGGCACTACTCTGTTCACCGACCGGGCGAACACCGTTGGGTTTTACCTGATGAGTGCCTTGGTGGACCTATCTCGTGTCTGGCTCTACGACTAGGGTGGCGTAGGCTTGGCCACACTATACGAGTACATGAGCTCCACCTCCCGCTGGAGCGGGCATCTACTAGGAGGCTACTAGAGGGCCTGGGAGGTATGTCCTACCCTTCTATTTTGCATTTCCCATTATGTCTTCTGCTTCGCATTTTCTATACACTACACACACCGTACACTGCACTACATGCAATATGCTTTCTGTTTTACGTTCTCTATACACTGCACACACTGTATATTGCACTGCACACAATCTGCCTTCTGCTTTACCTTCTCTGTACACTGCACACACTGTACACTGCACTACACACAATCTACCTCCTGCTTCATCTGTATTCATCTGTGGTATACTTACTGTTGCCCTTCCGCCTTCTGCTGCTATGGGTGTACGCCTATTTTTCGAGGCCTGCCCCAGAGCCAAAGATGGAAATGCCACCTGTTGTGTCGTATTCCCACAAGTACGACGAGAGATGTCAGCGGAGGCCCTGGGAGTCCTTCTCATTTTTCCATCGATTCTTCGACACCGTGACCGCAGCAGAGGTAACTCAAACCTTACAGCTTTTTCAGCTCTACTTCACATTGCATATCTAATGGCAGCTAACAATCTATATATTCACTATTTGCAGATCACCTGGTAACCCTGGGCGGTGATGCCTAACAGGGTCAGAGATTAGTTTGTCAGCGCTTGGGAGGCTTCCCGATTCCGGATCTTGCTCGAGGGCCCGATTTGTCGGGCGTGGTTCTTAGGGGAGCGATTCCTATGCCAAAGCCTCAGCTTTCCCGAGCCAGTAGTTCCGATGCCGCCTCCTACATATATGAGGATCACAGAGAGATACACCATGCAGGAGATGATCGATTTCACCAGAGGTCGGGACGCCAACTTCTTTAGACTTGAGGGTGATTACACTACCTTCATCCAAACATACCTCATGCCACCTTTGACTGGCGCCCGTGGGGGTGAGAGAGCTAGAGCTCTAGCTGCGGGAGGGAGAGCCGAAGGGTCTAGGGCGACTAGGGCTCATGACAGGAGAGTTTCTCAGACGAGGTAGAGGGCAGGATGGCCAGAGCTTCCTATTACACTGACTTGCTGGACCCATAGGGGAGGCTTACTAGATTCCCATCGACCCTGCACCAGCTGGTCACAAGCTTGTTAGAGTTCGAGGCCCGACCCCGGTATGTACCATACTTTACATTTTGCACATTCAATTCATTTTAGTTATGCTTTATAGACCGCTGATCATCTCAATACATTTATAGACATCCATAGAGTAAACCGAGCAAGCTCTCGAGCTAGCGGCTTCTCTTATGGGGATGGTTCAGACGAGCATGAACCTGCTCAGCATCTACGGCATGCCGGTAAGTTTCTTCAGCTTATATTTCATGCCATCAAGCTCCCTGCCGATACATCAGCATTTCAAATACAATCTATTCCATCTTGCATTACTCTGACACACTGCACCTAAACACTGCATACTGCATTCCATCTTTATATATGATATATACCGCAACTAATGTATTTGACAAACTGTCCTTTTCAAATCCCAGCCGCACCGGGCGCTCTAGCAGGAGTTACAACAAGACCATCGGTGCCTTCTCCGATAGTAGGGAGAGAGAGACGAGGGCTTCCGACGAATAGCCGAGGCGGAGCTAGACGTACTCGTGATGAGAGCGGCCCATCAGAGCCTGTTCTGGATGATGATAAGACAGATGAGGACGGGGAGCCAGCAAGCCCCTAGTCAGAGTCATCTGAGGGTGGAGGCGACGGCACCGGCTCAGGTTCTAAGGGCAGTGGCGATGCTGAGGAGGGAGATGATGATGAGGCCAGTTCAGCAGCTAGCTCCAACACTGGGGCCACTGATAGGGGCGCTGGTGGTGATAGCTCTGAGTCTACTCTGCCAAGAAAGAGCACGAAGAGGGCCTCTCGATCCTGAGGTGGCTGGTGCTAATTCAGATGTTTTCGCTTAGTTTTCTTTTTGCTAGTAGTGTTAGCACATTGCATAGTTTCCAGGTAGTTTTTATTTTCTTAAAAACTTGTACTCCTTTTGTGAAAAGAAACCATGATTGGAATAAAAAATCAGCTTTTCGATATAAAAAAAAAAAAAAAGTGTTATGTTTTTACATTCTGAGCATCGCATTGCACCATTTTACACGAAAATAGGATTTGATGGAAAAATTGAACATTGTATTGTATTGGCAATTCCTTAATCAGGTAATGAACCAACCAACACATAACAAACAGAGTAAAACAACTCAATGAAAAACTAATGCAACAACTCGATAATCAAAACAACAACTCGATAAGCAAATCAACAACTCGATAAGCAACTCGACAACTCGATAAGCAATTCGACAAAATTCTTAAAGAGAGACAGCAAAATACACCAAAAGCAGAACAAGACACAGGTACTTTCAACACATGGATGGACCAGACGGCAAAATAGGAGGCCACCGGCCATAAAAAGAAACTACTGGCCATCAAAAGTGGTTGTCGGCCACTAGTATTAGCCGGTCGGCTACAAAAGTGACCGGTCGACCACCAACACTGGCCGGTCGACCAGTAGTGCAGGGAACCTCCAGATTACTGCCACCAGTCTTCCACTCAGCACCTTATCTTCTACAAAAGCTCCAGCTTCGTGGTTTCTTCAATTCAGCTCCATTTTTGCCACAAATGGAGCCATTCTTTGCCAAAAAACTGTCGACTTGGATTGCAACTTTAGATGGCTCAAAAAAGCTGAATTTCTGAGGTTTCGGGATAAATGCACTATTCCTGCTGAGTCGTACCCCGCTGTTTTTTCCATTCCTTCATGCCGCGGCTAGATGTTGGAACTCGGTTACACATGTTTTTAGCTTTGAAGGACAAGAGATATGCCCCACAATTGAAGAGTTCAAAACTCTGATGGAATCCGGGCGTGACAAGGAAATCTTACATCAGTCCCGTTTTGGTCATATCTTGGCTCTAGGAAGGATGTGTAGTCTCACGTCTCATGAGGCTCGATCCTTGGTTCTCCATGGAGAGTCGGACATTCCTAGCCTCATTCAACAATTTTCTGACGCCGGCGACCGCGATGATCGTCTTTGGCAGAGCTTTCGACAACATGCCCTCTGCTTGTGCATGTTGGCTCATTTTCTACTTACCCTTGGTTTCGGAGGGTCTAGCGTTCGCTTGATCAAAGTAGCTCAAGGCTTGAAAGAGAGCAAGAGCTGCATTGGCTTGACATTAGCCGAGACTTTGATGGGTTTGGATGCTTTCCATTGTTGGGAGACAACCAAGTTCACAGGAAGCCCACTACTCTTACAGGTAATGTTTCCCACCCTTCTCATATGTGTTTCTCACATCACTCGTCCCTCAGGCTCTGTTTTTTTCTCAAAACCCTTTCTCACTTTTTCTTTCGACATACACTTCTCTATTCTTTAATCTCTCTTATTTTTCATCCCTCCCCAGATATGGCTCATGGACAGGTTGAAGGTAGTGGACTTTTGTCTCGCATATTCAGGGCGCGGCTATTTCTTTCACCAACGGCTAGTTGATTTCCAAATGAGGGGTGGTGGTGCCATTGGATGTGCAACAGGTCTGTTGTTGACATTGCTTGGTGTTGCCCCTAGTTTCATCTGCCTAAGATGAGCTATAGCATGTCTCGCTAGCCTGGCATTTAGTTGGTTGATTTGACACATTGTGTCTTCTACTTTCCATTCCGATTCAGGCGTTAGTTCGGACATGACTAGACTAGCTCAGAAGAGGGGATAGAGTACCCAGCGTCATTTCCCATTCGAGGTTCACAACTAGCTCGATACCCCACTGCATGGAGGACAAGAGAACTTCTGGCTCCCGCTCCCAATTTCAGTTGTGCCCTTTCCGGCAAATGCATAGCTTGGCTTGAAAATGAGGCACAACCCAGGCCTACTTTAGCATCTGAAGCTTCCACAAACTCTGTGAGGGGATGTAGGGACACCTGACTTATCAATGCCCTCAAGTTTATTGCTTTGATTAGTACTTTCAAGTTTTCCTTTTGAATGTAATGAAAAAACAACTTTGATTTGTATCAAGAGGTAGAGAACTCTGTATTGAAATCAATGAAATTGAAGGTTGTAGGTACTGAAAATTTTCCTTTTGGTCAAAAAATGGTCTAAGTTGTAAAAAGATTAATTTGAACAAAATCAACTTTTATTAAAACTTTTCAAAACCATTTTTGATAAGGATCGCAACTAGACACACCCGGAATCTATCCTCGAGATGCACAACCCCGAATCCAACAAACGAAAAGTTGCCCCTTGTCTGAATAGCACTGCACTGTACTGTGACCAGCTCTCATAGTGAAAATCACAACCGAACTCTTGGATGCAGAAAAGACAAAGAAGACCAGAACAATCTCATGGACACAGTTGATTTGGAAGTGTTTATGGTTGGACTTCATAATGAAGTTGCATACGTATCCCAAAGATGGGAATCAAGCCTTACGTAGTTCGGTTTGGGTTCACTCGGGGTATTAACACTCTCCTTTTGCGCTCTAACTTTTGCCAAGGCCACCATTTCTGGGTTTTCAACCTTGCAAGCTCAGTTTTTCTTTTTCTTTTTTCTATTTTTTTATGTTCTAACTTTTGCCTAGGTTGCCCTTTCGGGTTTTCGGCCTAGCAAGCCACTCAAGGATAGTATTTCTTCAACTTGGCCATATTGAATGGTTGGGAGAATTTGAGGCCATCTAGGTCCTTAAGAATGACAGCTCCACCCAACCAGATTGATTTGATGATGTAAGGACCAGTCCAATTAGGTTTGAACTTGCCCCTAGGGTGATGGATGGGAGCTCGGTTGTCTTTGAGCACCAAATCCTCTTCTTTCAGATTCCTGGACTTAACTTTCTTGTTGAAAGCCTTGGCAATCCTGCGTTGATAACTTTGGACATGGTACAGTGCTTTCAGCCTCCTCTCATCGAACGTCATTAATTCCTCGAACTTGCTCTGCTGCCAATCCGCTTCTACTATCTGGCACTCAGCCATGACTCGCAGCGATGGAACTTCAACTTCGATCGGCAAAAGAGCCTCCATCCCATAAACGAGAGAATACGGAGTTGCCTCAGTAGATGTTCGGATTGATGTCCAGTAGCCCCAGAGAGCAAATGGCAACTTGTTTGGCCAGTCCCTGTAGGTTTCCACCATCTTCTGTAGAATGTGTTTGATGTTCTTGTTGGCGGCCTCAACAACTCCGTTGGTTTGCGGCCGATATGTAGATTGCTTATGAAAAGCCACGTTGTATTTTTCCAACAAGTCGATCACTTCTTTCTAAAAGTGGAAATCATTGTCCGAGATGATCTCATTCGGGACCCCATAGTGACAGATAATATTATTCCTAATGAACTTGGCTACATGTGACGCTTTCAGCACTGCGTAGGATTGGGCCTTGACCCACTTTGTAAAGTAGTCTATCGCCACCAAGATGTGCTCATGCCTGTTTGACCCCTTCGAAGTAACTGCCCCAATAACATCAATTTCCCAGACTGAAAATGGCCATGGTGAAGTCATGTTGTACAGCTTCGACGGTGGGATGTTCATGCGATTTGCATAAATTTGGCATTTGTGGCATCGTCGAACAAAACCAATACAATCCTCCTCCATGGTTGACCAGTAGTAACCCTGTCTGAGAATCTTCCAAGTTAGCATTACCCCATTTATGTGCGATCCGCACTCTCCTCTATGAATGGCCTCCACTAGGCGTTGTGATTCTTCTGCATCAACACACAGCTTGTGCATTCCCAGATGGCCTCGTTTGTACAATTTACCCCCGCAGATGATAAACTGAGTAGCCATTCGCCGTATTGCCCTTTTATCTTTTACATTTGCCCCTGATAGATAAACCTCCTTTTTCAAGAAGTTCTAGATATCATGATACCAGGGGTTTTGATCTTGTATTTCATCTATTGCGGCGATTAACTCATAAGCCGGCACATATCTCTGTTCAATAATGATTAGACGCATCCAGACTCCCAAAGGGATGTCTATCATGGAAGATAGAGTTGATAAAGCATCAGCGAACCTGTTGCTCTCTCTTATCAGATGCGTGAAGGTTAGCTTCTCAAACATGGGAATCAGAACATCTAGGGTTTGGTGATAGATTTTCATCCTTTCTTCTTTAACCTTCCAGTCTCCTTTTGCTTGAGACATAACCAGGTTCGAGTCCCCAATGACGTCCAACCATTTTGTCCCTAGTTCTAGGGCAGTTTCTAAACCAGCGATACATGCTTCGTATTCTGCTTCGTTATTTGATACCTTGAACCAGAGTTTGAAAGCTAAAGGTACATGAGAATTGTCGGGGGCTATCAGCAACATCCCTATCCCATAACCGTACTAGTTAGATGCTACGTCAAAGTACATAGTCCAAATCTCTTCTTCGACCTGCAGAATGGCCTCATCTGGGAACAGATACTCTACTGCTTCATCTCCCTCCACTGGATGATCGGTTAGGAACTCCGTTACCGCTCTCCCTTTCACAGACTTGTGAGTTAGATACTTCAAATCAAATTCGGAGAGAAGAAGCAACCAACGGGCCAGCCTACCCGTAAGTGCTAGTTTCTTGAAGAGATAGTTGATGGGATCTAATCTCAAAACCAATATTACAGAGTGAGCTAACAAGTAATGCCTCAACTTCCTGGTGGCCCATACCAAAGCTAAACAAGCCTTTTCCAGCAGAGTGTAACAGATCTCATATTTCGACATCTTCTTGCTCAGGTAGTAGATGGCCTTCTCCACTTTATCCTTAGATTCCTTTATAAGCATGCAACCCATTGTCGTATCGGTTACTGACAAGTACAAAATCAACAGCTTCCCCGGCTCTGGCGATGACAACACGGGCGGGTTCTAAAGGTATTGTTTGATCTGCTAAAAAGCAACCTGGCATTGGTCATCCCATTAGAATTTCTTTTCTTTCTTCAGGAGACCAAATAGTCGTTCACAAGTCAAGGTTAATTTTGCAATAAACCGTCTTATGAATTACACTTTACCCAGAAAGTCTCGCACCTCCTTTTCAGTTCTTGGTGGTGACATTTCTAGGATGGCCTCAATCTTGGAAGGATCAACCTCAATGCCCCTTTGTGTGATAACCCTGTTCCGTATTATGCTAATTGATCTTAATTATGATTGGGATTATGTGTTTGATATGATCTTGAGTGTTAATTATGTGATTATATGTGTTTTTGAATTTCTATCTATTCACCATAGGAAAATCTGTTCAACTTACTGTTATGAACTGAAAATTGAAGGCCTTCTCGACCACAGAAACGGAAATTGACTACGCCATTGTGATTGGCGTAATTTTTAGAGCCTATGGTGAAATTTAATTGAAAATTGATTTGGAATGAAATAATTAGATTCAGAACAATTAATTAAACTCTATTATCTAACCTTAATCAATTTGATTAAGAGAGCCTATATAAGGGCCGTATTACACTTAAACTCTTCATTTTGTGAACTCAAAAATCTGGTTATACACTCTAGAGAGAGAGAGGGCCGGTTCTAGAGAGAGGAAAAGGGAAGATTGTGTATTTTGGCTAAAAGCTTGTGACTTTGGAAGCTACACTCAAGATTTAGTTACAATTGTGGAGATTGGAGCTCTTAGGTGAGTAAATTCATGGATTTTAGTTCGTAATTTTGTCAATTCAACGTTGAATGGTGATCAAGAACATGAATTGAATTGATTATGATGAAATTGAAGTTGGCATGAACATGCATATAGGGAATTGCCATGAATTTGCATAATCTAACATGTAGCATGATAATTATGAGAAATTGAGAGTTGAATCATACATGCAAGCATGGTTTTTGTTGAGTTTCATGAGGATAAACATCACTTGTGTCATTTGAGTTGGTATTGGGGTCTATATTGTACATGCATGAACGATCCATAAAGAGATATGGAGTTTGTATAAGTTAGAATGAATGGGTTTTGATCATACAAGAGAAATGTTGATTAATTTGAGAATTAGAACTTGATTTTGAACAAATTGCCTCATGTTGTTTATATCCTTATGATATATAATGTGTTTCCATATTTTTGAACCAAAACCATGAGTTTTGGGCCTTTGAATGTCAAGTTTGTGCTTCAAGAACAATTCTGGAAATTCCAAAATTTGGCATGTCCGCTCGAGCGGGGGAAGGACCGCTCGAGCGTGAATTGTTAGTTCCCAGAACTTTTGCAGTCATTGATGTCTGCTCGATCGGGGAGAGTCACGCTCGAGCGCCAAGCCACGTAGCTTGAATTTCAGCTCGAGCGTCCGAAGTCACACTCGAGCGTAAATATGACGCAACCATTACTTTTGTAGACAAAAGGGGGTCTGCTCGAGCGGCAAAAACCACGCTCGAGCGGGGAGCCCTGTTTCTAAAATTTTGAAAAGTGGTTTCATGTTTCGTTTTCCGTTCTCTTTCATTTCTAAGCACTCTTAGGCATACATTGAGCATTGTAAATGAATCAAGAAGGTAAGAAAGAAGCCTAAGAGGGATGTATGGATTAAGAACGGATTGAAATCGTTTGTGACCCATTATGTTTATGAAATGTGTAGGGGCAAGCACAAGGGCAAATCATCCAGCAAATCACTGTGAGTAATATCTTAGTAAAGATATTTTGAAGTATGTTATTTGTCCTGTTGCTTATTCCTTTATAAGTCTTATAAGCTTGCTAATTTGAATTGTGGAACAATATTTGTTATGCTATATGATTGGGCCAAAGGCCGTTGGATATGAATAAAATGGGCCAAAGGCCATTTGACATAAATGATTGGGCCAAAGGCTGTTGGATATGAATGAAATGGACCAAAGGCCGTTTGACATAAATGAATGGGCCAAAGGTCGTCGAACATGAATGATTGGGCCAAAGGCTATCGGATATGAATGATTGGGCCAAAGGCCGTTTGACATGAATGATTGGGCCAAAGGCCGTTGGATATAAACAATTGGGCCAAAGGCCGTTGGATATGAATGAACTGGCCAAAGGCCATCGGATATGAGCGAATTGGGCCCCAGGCCGTTCGATACATCTAGAAATTTTGTCGTTGAATACATTAGATAGAAACATCAATTGGGCCCAAGGCCGTCTGATGTAACTGTTTCAAAGTTCGTTCATGTATCTTCTCTACTTGATATTATTCACTAGGCTTTCGCTCACTCCCATTCATGTGTCTGTAGGTGAGCCAAGAGATGTACAAACCCAGCCTCGGTGAAGTTATGTGAGAAGAGTCAAGTTTTGTGCAGTCAGCCCAAACGTCTCATGTACGAGACTCGTTTTCGCCCTTTTGTTCGTTGTTGTACTTTTGCTAATGTTGGCGAAAACTTTGGATCACCTTTGTACACAAGCTTTTTGGTTTGGCTGATTATGACTTGAATGATCCTATTATGTAAAGTTTATATGTTAACTTTCCTTTTGGTGTGGGTTATTAATGAACACATATGTGAAATGTTATGATGTGCATGTAAGCACGGCTCTATGGACAAAATTTTAAAGTTGCTTCCGTTTGGCCCCTTAACTCAGATGGAGTATATTTTTATTCGATTTGAGGCCGCAGGTAATCCCTTGATTACTGGTTGGTTATGACCTTAATCCATAGGGGCGGGGTTCGGGTCATGACAGAGTGGTATCAGAGCACCGGTTAATAACTCACACACTTGTCCAAAAAGAGCAATAAACATCTTGAAAAGGTCTAGGATGCATTCATGAGACAAGTAGGAATTTGTAAACATTGAGAAAGTGCTTAAATGCTTCGAGATAAATGATTATGTGCTATATGTTTGTGATTTACTTACATTGCGAATTATGTAAATATGTATGCTCTTTAATATATGCATACTTGTGAAACTTTTGTATAAAGAATAATGCGAGTCTAATCAGATGGTGAGGACAAGAGGTGATGAGATAAATGAGTCCTCTACTGCCAAAATGGATAGGATGGAAAGATTGATTCAGGAATTGGCAGAAACATTGAGGCAACAACGATAGTGGTAACAACAGTGGCAATAACCACATCCTCCACCTCCAGCACTGCCTATGCCAGACCTACAAAATGATGACCGAATAATAGCCCTCACCAAAGAGTTTAAGAAAATGAAACCGCCACAGTTCCATAGGGGATTAGATCCGTTGAAGGCCGAAGCATGGGTTCTCGGCATTGAAAAGTTATTTGAAGTGTTTCCTTGTTCAGAGAGACAGAAAGTGCTTCTAGCCACCTTTATGCTAGAAGATGAAGCAAGAAGAAGGTAGATGTTAATGCGTGAGAATCATAAAGACATTGGCTGGATGAGATTCCTGGAAGTCTTCTACGATAAGTACTTCCCTCAATGTGTCCGTGACAGGAAAGTATCAGAGTTCATGGAACTGGAACAAGATAACATGCCAGTAGCTGAGTATGAGGCCAAATTCACTGAATTAGACAGGTTTGCACCGCATGTGATCGATACTGATTATAAGAAAGCAAGGCACTTTGAAGGTGGGCTTGAAAATGATATTTTAGAGAGGGTGAATGTTCTTAAGCTAGAAACCTGTATTGGGGTGCTAGACCGGGCCATAATAACAGAAGCTAATATAGCTGGGCAGGCCAAACCAACAACTGACTAGAAAGGTAGTAAAAGGCAAGGCTTCTTCTCAAAGAAGAAATTTTCAAAGAAGCAGAATACAGGCTCCTCAAGTACTTCTAATTCTTCCCGAGATACATCTCCAATGTGCAACATTTGTAGCAAAAGACATCGTGGAGTTTGTTACCGTGTGTCTGGAGCTTGTTTTAAGTGTGGAAAAATGAGGCATATGAACAGAGATTGTAATCAGAACAGTGGAAAGTTACCTACTAGCTCCACCGCATCAATTTCGAAACCGGGAAATACTACGAGATCTACTACTACCGGAGATACCGTGAGGCAAGGGAGAGTTTTTGCGCTTGTTCCGGGTGATACACGGAATGCTGGAGCTATTGTCTCAGGTACTATCTCTATATGTAATCAGGATGCTTTTGTACTAATAGACTCTAGATCAACACACTCTTTCGTAACTTGTGCATTTGCATCTAGACTAAGTAGACCTCTAGAATCATTACCTTACTTGTTGTGTGTATCTGCTCCATCTAGGGAATCTGTGTTATGTGACTCAGTATATCGATTTTGTGACATGCATATTAGGAATGCTATTCTATATGTGGATTTGTTGCCCCTGAATTTTAGACATTTTCATATAATTCTAGGCATGGATTGGTTAACTAAATATTGCGCCACCATTGATTATGTAACAAAACGGGTTGTGTTTAAACCACCGGAACATGAAGAAATTGTGTTTGTGGGTAACGGGGTAGTGCCTCCACCTTATTTGATATCTGCCATGAAAGCATGTAAATTAATCAGGAAAGGGTGCCCGGGTTATTTGTGTTGTGTGTTATCTGAACAATCTGAGAATGTTGGATTGAACGGTATCCCTATTGTTAGTGAGTTTCCAAATGTGTTCCCAAATGAATTGCCAGGTGAGTTAGTGGACAAGGAGATAGAGTTTACTATTGAAGTTGTGCTAGGCACTCAGCCTATTTCTAAAACTCCCTATAGAATGGCTACTGCTGAAATGAAAGAATTGAAAGAACAATTGCAAGACCTACTTGACAAAGGGCTTATCCAACCTATTACCTCACCATGGGGTGCAACGGCATTGTTTGTAAAGAAGAAAGATGGAACCTTGCGCTTGTGTATTGACTATCGAGAAATGAACAAGGTGACTGTAGACACCCCATTTTTGACCGACCTTAAGACTCAGACGTCATCAATTGAGCGCTCGGTGATTGCGCATGTTGTGCTCATTCTGAGATTTCCGGTGTTATGGCCGAGAGCCTTGCCTCCAGGCCTCTGAACTCTTTGTGCTTTGGCTCGGTTTGTGGACCAAGCCTTGTTCTTCTTTCCTGGAGGAAGGGAGATTGTCTGTGGACCACCTCTTTGTGGTCGTAGACCACTTTTCCCATTTGGAGACTAGTTTTTGGTTTTCGGAGCCTTCGGTTGCGTGCCTTGTCTCGGGACCGCTTAATGTCCTCCGTTTGGCTTGGTTTTTGAACCATGCCTTGTTGCCTCTACCTAGAGGGACACTATGGTCCGGGAGACCACTTTTGTGGTCGTAAACCACTTTTGGTGCTGGTAGACTAGTTTTCGAGGCTTCCGGCTACGTGCTTTGCCTCCCGAACTTTCGTCTTGTATCTGTTTTGGTTTGTTTTTGGTACAAACCTTGTTTTCCTTGTTTCGAAAGTGATACAAGGGTGGGAGACCAGTATTTCCCCTTGGAGACCACTTTTCTTCCCGCAAGCCAGTTTTCTGGTTAAATAACTACTTTTCTTGGTCTTTGGGTCACCTTTTTTGGTTAGCCACCACACCACCACCTTGCTTTCAGTGTGTAGACCACCTTTGCACAGTGGCCGACCACTTTTTCTTCTGGTAAACCACTTCAATTGGTCGGCCCGACGCAGTAGAAGTAGCTGGCCGACCACTTCAACTGGTCGGCCACTTTCCAGCTCATTCCTGGAGATATTTTCTTTACAGCTGTAACAGCTGGAGGGCACAGAAACCCATCCTCCATTATGGAGGGATGGCTCTAAGCCCTTAACTTCCTCAAGAAGCTTACACTTTTGTTCTGTATATAAGAGAACCTCATCCTCCCTCCTCTAGGTTCAAAAAAATTGCCTTGAGAGATATACATACACCTTTGTATCTATCTTGCTCTTGTTCTTCATTTTTGTGTTCAAAAGTTCATATTCTTCATACTTTAACACACAAACACACACTCAAACACCATCCCTTTGTTGCTGAGGTGCTTAGGAGCTGGTTTTGGAGTTTTTGGTTTGGTTTCAGCTTGAAAAACCTGCTGGAGTTATGGTTTTTGAAGGTGGTCTTCAAGGATGAGCCTTTAACTCCTTAAACCCTCATTCTTGCTTAAGCTTTTAGCCTTACTTGCATATTGGTTTAAGCTTAACTCTAAACTACAAAAAGTTATGATTTTGTATGCTTAAGATCTTTGTTTAAGGTCACTTTTGTGTTGAGGGTTGTTTACCCCCTCCTAGGTCTTGTTTCGCCTTGCTTTTGTGCCTTCTTTTTAAGCCTTTGGGACTATCTTGTTTTGACCTTCTCGCCACTAAAACTCAGAGGAATTGCAGTGGTGGAAAGGGTGTTTTGAGGTCCCAAAAAGGAGAGGGTCATCCCCTCTCCTTGTGTCTTAAATACTTGCTTCTTTTGCCTCATGTGTGAGCATGTTTGTTAAGCTTATGTTGGCCATATCTTAGCTTGTATTTGGGCTTATTTTAGCATGGCATGCCACTGTTTTTATTTGGTTTTGTCACTCCATGCATGCCTAATACAGTTGTAGTGTAAATCTCACAGACTAGTCTTATGCTTCATGAAGTAGCATGTCATTCTAGCTTGTTTTGTTTCCATTTTAGCACATTTTTGGTGATGTTTTTCCATGTCATACCTCTGTTAGGGTTTGGTTTGGTCACCTCATGCATGCTCCATGCACTTGTAGTGCAATTCCATGAAGTAGCCTAACATGCATCATGCTTTAACATGTCATTCTAGCATGCTTTAGGTTTAACTTCAAGAAGCTTCTGTCCATGTTTTAGCATGCTCTAGCTCTAATTTGTGTTGTTTTGGCCATGCATGACTTGCTTTGTATAGCCATGGTTCAATCTAGCTTGTTAGCTTTGTGTATCAAGTCCACTAGCATGCATTGCTTGGCCTACTTGAATGATTTGGCATCATTTGTAATGTGATTTCAGTCCATGTTTCATGGTCATGCACTTGCATTTATCACGCATTCAATGCGTTGGAGGGTTTGCCCCCTTTATGCCTTAACGTGAATCATTGCATATGCCTTCATGCCCAAGCTTTTGAGCTATCATTTCAATGTGTTTTTGGGGTTATTTTACCATGATATAACTCTAATTTTTATTGGTTAAGTCATCCCATGCTTGGTCTTAATAGGTGTAGTGTAATCCACCTTATTTGCCTTGTATGCATTATGCCTTATGCCCTTCATGTTAGCTTATTTTGGGCTTTCTTCCATACATGTTCTAGACTTATTTTGACATGTTCTAGGACTGTTTTGGGTTGCCTTTGCCATATGCTTCATGATTTGTATAGCTGTAGTGCAATTAGCCTTGCTAGCCTTGTGTTTTGATGCTTCTTGCATGCTATCTTTGAGCTATTTAGATGATTTGGCATCATTTAATACTTCATTTTAGAGCATGTAGCATTGCCATGTTCCCACTTCATTCACCCTTTGAGTGCCTCTGAGGGTTGTGCATTTGTTGCCTTGTTTTGGCCTAGTGTGTATGCTTGCATGCCTAGGTCCTTGAGCCCTCATCTTAGCATGTTTTGGTCTTTGTTTAGACCTAATTAAGTTCTGTCCATGTTTGGTTCAATCATTTGTGCCATGTATTGCATGCCCTTTGTGTAGTCCCTTTAATGGCTTTGTGCCTTAGGCCCTCTCGCATGCTTTACTTGTGTTGTTTGGATGATTTGGCATCATTTCACACTTGACTTCAAAGCCTTTAGTGTTGTCACACTTACATATTTACCGCTTCTTCATCGTGCTTAGGAGTTGTGCTCTTAGGCCTACTTGATGGGCCATTGCATTGTGCATGCTTGCCTTCCCTTTTTGTGCCTTAGTTTCATCCTTATGGCCACTAATTTGGACATGGCTGAGGTCTGTCCATTTTGTTTTAAGTCCATTAAGCATTGTGTATGCCATGTAGTTCGTCGCTTTGAGTATGCCATGTTGTTTGCATGTTGGTTCATTGCATTTGTGTATGCCATGTCCATTTGCATTGTGTATGATAGTTGTCATTTGCATTGTGTATGCTAATTGTTGTTTGCATTGTGCATGCATTAGCATAGTTTGCATGTTATTAGCTTTGTTAAGTTAATCATGTCACATTGCATTAAGTGGGCCATGTTGTTCTTAGTATTGTGCATTGTGCATGCCATTAGCCTTGTTAGGTTGTTCATGTTGCATTGCATGTTTGCATGCTTAAGTTATATTGCATATTTGCATGCTTGTGTTGCATTGCATTTTTGCATACTCCATGTTACATAGCATTGTGCATGCCATGTTATGTGTTGCATTGTGTTTGGAATAGGTGTTAGTCCAAACACGGGAAATGAGCGACGTTTCATACTTGAAGTGATGAAACGTGCCTCAATTCTCGGTCGCCGACGCTCTTGATCATACATGATAGAGTTCTAGGCATTTATGTGTTTACTTGTGCATTCATTTTACATTGAATTGTGCAACTTTGCTTCTCGGCCATCACGCAATGAAATGCGCAATTGGTGGCCCGAGGGTCGAAAACCATACTCCCTTGAGCTTATGAAATGATAGGGAGGGTGGTTGTGCACACATATCTTGCAAATACATTGTCATGCCCTTTCTTGCTCTTTGTTGTAGCAAAGTGGAAAAATGCAGCAACAACTAGTCGGCCAGCTAGAAAAACTAGCTGGCCGACCACTTTTTCTGCCCTGCAACAACAAGAAGTGGTCGGCAGGTGGTCTCCCACACCAACAACTGGTCGGCCACCCTTTCACAAGTCCCCAAGGTGTGTTGGAAGCTATCTGGAGCTTGGTGCAAGTTTCTGAGAACAAATGAAAACAGAGGCAAATTAGGGCATTGCATTGGATTTCCGAACGAGGCGACCGGGCATGCATACAACCTTCCCCCTCTGAGCCCCCCCCCCCTTTACTGCTTTACTTAGCTAATTTGCTTAGCTAGTTTATGCTTTGGGTTATGTACTTTAAGTAGTTAATGAGTTTAGCTGCTTAATCGTATTGTAATAGTTAGTTAACTAGGATTAGTTAATTAGCTTTATTTTGTAATAATTAGTTTAATTAGCTTAGATTAGCTAGTTAGCTTCTTATTCGGACCCTACTGCGAGAGGGCGTATTGTTGTAATAAGCGTGCGTGTGTGTGATACATGTCTTCCAACCCCCATTTCTTTCTCCTTTTTACTTAACCGCTTATGATTGTTAGTTTTAGGGCATATTTCGATTAGCATACCTTATGCTTGCATGTGTGCATCCATTCATCTGTATTGCATGCACTAGGCTTGGCGTATCATATAAACCAGCATTGTATTTCAATACATTTACTTGAATACGTGTTCAACAGCATGTTATCAAGTTGCATTTCACATGAGTTTCTAGAATAGCTGAGCTTATTTTAGTTGCATCTTTGCATGTGTTGCATTAGCCATCTTAACATCAACTAGGATCATGCATGATTTCTAACTAGTTCTTTGTTTTGGCTCGGAGTACACTGTGAGTGTTTACGTTTTAGCAAACTGCATGTGTGTTATTGACTGCCATGTTAAGCATGCTTGCCATGAGGCTAACTGCTTATTTGATATTACTGCCTGAATGCTTGTGGATGAAGGTTGGATTACTTGAATTGGAACAATTCATCAAAATCCTCGTTTTAGCCTACTTGCGAGTAGCAAACTTCAAATCATTTTCACAAACGAACATGCAATGTTTTCTTCCAAATTAGGCGATCTAGTCTATACTTGTATGTTGTGCGCATCACGTAGTAAGATTAGCTAATTAACCGGAATAAGAGCACATGTGTTTTCAAAAACAAAATATCATGCTTAGTACAGGCCGATCTTTGATCGGGCAAGCGGGGGTGCTCATTGCATGACCTTCCCCTCTCGTGCCCAAGTTCCCGAGCCGAGGCAACTTTGGTGATGACGGACACGTGGCCTTAGGCATGAGTCAGGGTTTCCTAAATTCCCCCAAAATAAAATATTTAGGTAGCGACTCTGTATCTGGCAAAACAATCCATGTTTGACATTTCTTTATAAAAAATCAGTTTTTCAAAACGATTTGCTGGATTTGGACTCTTTGGTGATTTATCGGTCTTGCATTGCACTTTACGAGATTAGATTCAGAACCGTGACATTGAGTCCGAACTGTAGTAGCTCAGAACAAAACGAGATTCACGCCCTCGCAGGCGCGGATATCGGAGAGTTCCCGGGGCGCATCTACAGTGACCATAAAGAACAAATATCCTCTACCTCGTATTGATGATTTGTTTGACCAATTGCAGGGATCACAAGTGTTTTCTAAAATTGATTTGAGGTCCGGATACCACCAGCTGAAAGTGAAAGCAGAAGATGTTGAGAAAACTGTGTTTTGAACAAGGTATGGCCATTATGAATTTCTTGTTATGCCATTTGGGGTGACTAATGCTCCTGCAGCGTTTATGGACCTAATGAACCGAATTTTTAGGGCCTACATTGATGAATTTGTTGTAGTTTTTATTGATGATATCCTAATATATTCAAAGAGTAGACTTGAACATGAACACCACTTGAAAACTGTCTTGCAAACACTTAGAGAAAAGAAATTATTTGCCAAACTAAAGAAATGTGAGTTTTGGTTAGATGAGGTTATCTTCTTAGGGCATGTTATCAGCAAGGAGGGAATTTCAGTGGACCCGCAGAAAATAGAGGCAATTGTGAATTGGCCTACACTGACAAATGTAACAGAGGTCCGCAGTTTCATGGGCTTAGCTGGGTACTACAGGAGGTTTGTGAGGGACTTTTCAAAAATAGCTGTGCCTCTTACCCAACTGACATGCAAAGGGCAACCGTTTGAATGGAATGACGAAAGAGAATCTGCCTTTCAGGAACTAAAGACAAGACTGACCGCTGCACCAGTTTTGACACTACCATCAGGTACGGAAAACTTTGTGATTTTCAGTGATGCATCTTATAAAGGCTTGGGTTGTGTGTTAATGCAGAATGGAAGGGTGATTGCCTACGCCTCCCGGCAGTTGAGACCACACAAGAAGAACTACCCAACACATGATTTAGAATTGCCCGCAGTTGTATTTGCTCTAAAAATCTGGCGGCATTATTTGTATGGGGCAAAATGCGAAGTCTACACAGATCACAAAAGTCTGAAGTACTTCTTTACACAGAAAGAGCTAAATATGTGACAGAGAAGATGGCTTGAATTGATAACAGACTATGACCTTGAAATTCAGTATCACCCTGGGAAAGCCAATACAGCTGCTGATGCCTTGAGCAGAAAATCGATTCAGAGTTTGGCTTGTTTACTCACAGGACAGAAAGAGATTTTGCAAGATTTTGAGAAATCTGAGATTGAAGTGTTATTGTGTGAACAGGGCAGATTGATAGCCGCCATTTCAGTCGAATCGGCAATCATTGATGAGGTTAAACAGAGATAGAAGGAGAATGAATTCCTTAAAAAGATAGTTGATGAATTTGAAATGAATTCGAGACCGAAATATAGTGTGGTAAATGGGGTGTTGAAATTCCAAGATAGATTGTGTGTTCCTAACATTAACTTTTAGATGAAGCCCATAAGTCAGTGTTTGCCATGCATCCGGGTAATAATAAAATGTATTGGGATTTGAAACAAAGCTATTAGTGGCCCAAAATGAAGAAAGAAATTGCAGAACATGTGTCCAGGTGTCTTCAGTGTCAGCAAGTTAAAGCTGAACATCAGAAACCGGGTGGCCTACTTCAACCTCTCCCTATTCTCGAATGGAAATGGAAGCATGTGACTATAGACTTTGTTGTTGGTCTACCTCACACTTCCCCAGGTATGGAGTCTATTTGGATTGTAGTTGATAGACTAACTAAATCTGCACATTTTCTGCTCGTTAAAACTATATTTGATGCTTATAGATTGGCTACTATATATGCTGATGAGATTGTCCGCTTACACAGGGTTTCGGTATCTATTAGGTCGGATAGAGATTCGAAATTTGTATCCTAATTGTGGACGAGCCTACAAAGAGCAATGGGAACAGAATTGAGATTCAGTACTGCATTCTATCCACAAACAGATGGGCAATCAGAACGAACCATACAGACCTTAGAAGAGATGCTCAGAATGTGTGCCTTGGATTTTCAAGGGAGTTGGGAAGATTATTTGCCACTAGCAGAGTCTGCATACAATAATAGTTTCCACTCCAGCATCGGTATGGCACCATATAAGGCTTTGTATGGTAGGAGGTGTAGATCACCAATTTGTTGGACAGAAGTAGGGGATAGGGCCTTGCTTGGTCCTGAAATTGTGTAAGATACTTCTGAGAAAATCAAAATTATTCAACAAAGGCTCAAAACAGCTCAGAGTCGACAAAAGAATTATGCAGATGTTCGAAGAAGACCTCTTCAATATGAGGTTGGTGATCATGTGTTTATTTGTGTGACGCCGATGAAGGGCCAAGTAAGATTTGGAAAGAAAGGTAAATTGTCGCCCCACTACATCGGGCCGTTTCAAATTCTAGAAAGACTTAGTCCAGTTGCCTATCGAGTCGCTTTGCCACCGGGATTTGAACAAGTGCACAATGTGTTTCATGTGTCGATGTTAAGGGGTTATCTCCGAGATCCGCTTCATGTGATTGATTATCACCGAATAGCTCTTGATGAGAATATGGAATACGCAGAATGGCTGGAACGAATTATTGACCGACAAGTGAAACAGCTGAGAAGTAAGTCCATCCCGATGGTGAAAGTGGAATGGAAAGAGCACTATAAGACGGATGCTACATGGGAAAAAAGAGGATGAAATGCGACTACGCTATCCACATTTGTTTCCCGACAAAGGTAAAATAAGTTTGGAGGACCAAACTTCCTAAATGAGGGAAGATTGTGATAACCTTGTTCCGTATTATGCTAATTGATCTTAATTATGATTGTGATTATGTGTTTGATATGATCTTGAGTGTTAATTATGTGATTATATGTGTTTTTGAATTTCAATCTATTCACCGTAGGAAAATCTGTTCAACTTACTGTTATGAACTGAAAATTGAAGGCCTTATTGGCTACAGAAACCGAAATTGACTACGCCATTGTGATTGGCGTAATTTTTAGAGCCTATGGTGAAATTTAATTGAAAACTGATTTGGAATGAAATAATTAGATTCAGAACGATTAGTTAAACTCTATTATTTAACCTTAATCAATTTGATTAAGAGAGCCTATATAAGGGCCTTATTACACTTAAACTCCTCATTTTGTGAACTCAAGAATCTGGTTATACACTTTAGAGAGAGAGAGGGCCGGTTCTAGAGAGAGGAAGAGGGAGGATTGTGTATTTTGGCTCAAAGCTTGTGAATTTGGAAGCTACACTCAAGATTCAGTTACAATTGTGGAGATTGGAGCTCTTAAGTGAGTAAATTCATGGATTTTAGTTTGTAATTTTGTGACTTCAAAGTTGAATGGTGATCAAGAACATGAATTGAATTGATTATGATGAAATTGAAGTTGGTATGAACATGCATGAAGGGAATTGCCATGAATTTGCATAATCTAGCATGTAACATGATAATTATGAGAAATTGAGAGTTGAATCATACATGCAAGCATGGTTTTTGTTGAGTTTCATGAGGATAAACATCACTTGTGTCATTTGAGTTGGTATTGGGGTCTATATTGTACACGCATGAACGATCCATAGAGAGATACGGAGTTTGTATAAGTTAGAATGCATGGGTTTTGATCATACAAGAGAAATGTTGATTAATTTGAGAATTAGAACTTGATTTTGAACAAATTGTCTCATGTTGTTTATATCCTTATGATATATAATGTGTTTCCACGTTTTTGAACCAAAAACATGAGTTTTGGGCATTTGAATGTCAAGTTTGAGCTTCAAGAACAATTATGGAAATTCCAGAATTTGGCATGTCCGCTCAAGCGGGGAAGGGCCGCTCGAGCGCCAAGCCACGTAGTTTGAATTTCAGCTCGAGCATCCGAAGTCACGCTCGAGCATAAATATGAGGCAACCAGTACTTTTGCAGACCAAAGGGGTCCGCTCGAGCGGCAGAAACCACGCTCGAGCGGAGAGTGCTGTTTCTGAAATTTTGAAAAGTGCTTTCATGTTTTGTTTTCCGTTCTCTTTCATTTCTAAGCACTCTTAGGCATACATTGAGCATTGTAAATAAATCAAGAAGATAAGAAAGAAGCCTAAGAGGGATGTATGGATTAAGAGCGGATTGAAATCGTTTGTGACCCATTATGTTTATGAAATGTGTAGGGGCAAGCACAAGGGCAAATCATCCAGCAGATCACTGTGAGTAATATCTTAGTAAAGATATTTTGAAGTATGTTATTTGTCCTATTGCTTATTCCTTTATAAGTCTTATAAGCTTGCTAATTTGAATTGTGGACAAATATTTGTTATGCTATATGGTTGGGCCAAAGGACGTTGGATATGAATGAAATGGGCCAAAGGCCGTTTTACATAAATGATTGGACCAAAGACTATTGGATATGAATGAAATGGACCACAGGCCATTTGACATAAATGAATAGGCCAAAGGCCGTCGGACATGAATGATTGGGCCAAAGGCCGTCAGACATGAATGATTGGGTCAAAGGCCGTTTGACATGAATGATTGGGCCAAAGGCCATCGGATATAAACGATTGGGCCAAAGGCCGTTGGATATGAATGAATGGGCCAAAGGCTGCCGAATATGAGTGAATTGGGCCAGAGGCCGTTCAATACGTCTAGAACTTTTGTCGTTGAATACATTAGACAGAAACATGAATTGGGCCCAAGGCTGTCTGATGTAACTGTTTCAAAGTTCGTTCATGTATCTTCTCTACTTGATATTATTCACTAGGCTTTCGCTCACTCTCATTCATGTGTCTGGAGGTGAGCCAGGAGATGTACAAACCCAGCATCGGTGAAGTTATGTGAGAAGAGTCAAGTTTTCTGGAGTCAGCCCAAACGTCTCACGTACGAGACTCGTTTTCGCCTTTTTGTTCGTTGTTGTACTTTTGCTAATGTTGGCGAAAACTTTGGATCACCTTTGTACATAAGCTTTTTGGTTTGGCTAATTATGACTTGAATGATCATGTTGTGTAAAGTTTATATGTTAACTTTCCTTTTGGTGTGGGTTATTAACGAACACATATGCGAGATGTTATGATGTGCATGTAAGCACTGCTCTATGGACAAAATTTTAAAGTTGCTTCCGTTTGGCCCCTTAACTCAGATGGAGTATATTTTTATTCGATTTGAGGCCGCAGGTAATCCCTTGATTACTGGCCGGTTATGACCTTAATCCATAAGGGCGGGTTCGGGTCATGACACTTTGTGTAATCAAGAACCCCAGCATTTTCCCTGCTGTGACACCAAAAGTGGTTTTCTGAGGATTCAGTTGCAATCGATACTCTCTAATCCGTTGGAAAAATTTCTTCAAGGCGATGTAGTGGTCCTCTCTTTCCTTGGACTTGACAATCATGTCGTCCACATACACCTCAACCCCTTTGTGGATCGTATCATGCAAGATCCTGGTTGCAGCCTATTGATAAGTAGCCCCAGCATTTTTCAGACCGAACGACATCACCCTGTAGTAGGAGGTTCCCCACGGCATGGTGAAGGCAATCTTCTCCCTATCCTTAGGTGCCATCAAGATCTGGTTGTACTCGGAAAATCCATCCATAAAGAAGGACAATGCATGGCCTGCGGTGAAGTCCACCAATTCGTCGATGTGCGGTAGAGGAAAGTCGTCCTTCAGACTAGCTTTATTTAGATCTCTGAAATCCACACACACCCGAATTCTGCCATCTTTCTTCGGTACCGGAGCAATGTTAGCCAACCAAGTAGAATACTCATATACTAGCGAGAACCCTGCATCTATCTACTTCATGACCTCTTCCTTGATTTTCAGAGCCCAATCCGGGCGTATTCTTCGAAGCTTTTGGTTGATGGGTCAGGCCTCAGGGTCAAGAGGGATCCGGTGCTGTACAATCTCAGGATCGATTTTAGGCATGTCTTCGTAGGACCATACGAAAACATCTTTGAAATCTTTTAATAAAGTGACTAAGCGCTCGCGTTCCTTCGAAGACAATGTGGACCCGATCTGGACCAGGCACGGATCCTTCTCAGTACCCACATTAATTGAAATGATTTCATCAACCAGGAGTTTTACAAACCTCTCCTCCTCTCGATCAATCAAATGTTTTAAAACTAGAGGAATTCCTTCCTCATCGTTTTTATCAAAGTTTTGAAAGTCATGATCAATGTAATACACAAGTGGCATAGAAAAGTACTCGGAAACAACCATGGTACCATTCTCATTTATAACTTCCAGCTCGTCCAATTCCTCGGTTACAATTGACTCAAAAGAAAAGGAAAAAGACGACCTGGATAAAACAACGACATCCGGGTTATCAACCCCAGGAATACTAGACTCTGACTCAGAAGAACTAGAATCTAATTCCGACTCCACAGACTCTGTGGAATCAGATTCCGGTTCACTACCTGATTCAGAACTGCTGGACAAAATGCCCTCCTCGAATTGCCAAACGAGGGAGGGTGCGATAAATGCATCCAGAATGCCGTCAGTAGGGTCCACAGCCGATTGATCTCCAATCATGGAAATAGAGAAGTCATCCCCCAAGCTCTCCGGTGTGATCTGAGGATCTGAGAGGAGACAGGCCAGCACTACTCCTATCTCAAGTTCTATGCCATCGGACTCATCCTCTATACACTATTCAGCCTCAACTGGTAGGTCAATCTGCTCTTCTGCAACTTCATCCCCTTGCAACTGTAGGTCAAAAAAGATCTCAAAGCCGGGCAAACGCCGCTTTTCAGAATTTAGCCATCGCTTAGGAAAGCCGCAGAATGGAAAATCTTCCCCCTCCCAGACAAAGTGACCGTTCAGGGTTCCTTGAATGGGTCTATGTACAAGCTCGTAGGGCCTCCCATTTTGCTTAGCCTTGGCCCTTCTTGTCATTTCCTTTCCCTTTCTTATCCAGTCCTCTTTGGTAGGTGTGTAACCCAGACCAAAGGTATGGGGGTTATGTGGCACTTCGGCCAACACAACAACACTCTTCCGGCCGCTCCTTCCCTATCCCATTCTGGGTATATGTTACAGCTTATTCATGAGGTAGACGGATTGAGCATTGACGTACAACCCCTCATCAATAGCCAGAATATCTTGCACTAACCGGGCCTCGGCCAAGGTGAACCCAGATAAAAACACATCCTCATTGTCGTGTACAATTTGTAGTATCGGTGTAGTGACTTTCAACGGAGGATGTATGGAAAAGTTCCCAAAAACAATAGCTACCCCCTTTCCATAGGGGTACTTCAGCATCTGATGCAGAGTGGAAGAGACAGCTCTCACTTGGTGCAGCCACGACCGTCCAAGGAGTAAGTTAAAAGTGGCTGGAACATCCAGGACGTGAAACTCGATGTCCTATTGTGCCGGGCTAACCTGAGTTCTGATCCGAACTGTCCCCTTCACTTCCCGACTTGTATTGTCATAAGCCCGAATCACCTGAGCAGCTGATACAAAGTCTGCGGGTTTTAAACCAATAGCATAGGCCGTGTGCAATGGACACACATTAATTGCAGACCCGGTATCAACCAAGACGACTGGTATCCACTTCTCTTTACATTCCACAGAGATGTATAGTGGCTTGTTGTGCTCGGAGCCCTTAGGCGGCAATTCTTTATCTGTGAAAGTCAAAGTTGGTGAGGCGCCTACCGGGAATACCAGTCCCACTAACTGCTCAACGGTTATGTCGATACAGAGCTTAGCCTTATCCATTGCTGATAGGATGGCTTGTCACCCATGAAGCCATGAGTAATCCCCAAATGGAGATGTCTGCTTGAATCTTTTTCAGTTGGTTCAGTAGAGCTTCCTCTTCCAACAGTTTATCTTTCTGTTTCTCTGTTTCCTTGTCCTTCCCTGATGCTTCTGGTTGGTCTAAGTGTGGGGACTTGAATTACTGCCCCCTCTGAGTCATGTGATCAACTTCCTCGGCATACCATGTATCATCTAGCAAATTCTATCCCCAATCCTCATCCGTGTGGGCAAGATGCAAATCCTCATCTTTCCACCACATTGCTTCGGTAACTGACAAGCAACCTTCCGGTTCCGTTGTAAGCACTCTTGTATCTGCAACACAGTCTCTCCCCGCAGGGCCTTTGGCTTTTCTAGCCTTCTGATCAGTCTCAGTTCTTTCATGCTCGAACCGCTTTAGCGCGGCCTCCTGTTCTGTATTGGCTGTACAAATACTACCTAATTCTGAAGCAAAATTCATAGTACCGGTGCTCTCCGGCAACTTCCCTTTATTGTCGACTGTTCCGGCCATTGTAGCAATCCCAGTTTCCAACTGTTCCTGCTTCGGTTGAGACCCCTCATCAACATCTGGTTCATCACTAAGCCACCCCGTATTATCCGTTGATCCGTTCATATCAAACCAACCAATTTGTACATTCCCTAGATCCTGTTCATCGAAGAACTGCAAATTACTGATGTCCTTCTCAAGCTCAACTAGATCATCTAGTCCCTGGCTTGGCCCGTCCTCCTGGACTACATTAACCTCCATCCCCGTTGGCAATTCCACCTCTGGTATGGCCTGGCTAGTTGGCACAATGTAACGGCACGAGTTGTATTCCTCTTCAGTTAAGCTCACGGAGCCCTCAAGCATGCCTTCTTCTGCCACAGCCACCACCACAGGTTCGGGTTGGAATATGGACACGCTCATCATGCACAAGTCTGTGCTTTCCGGAATGAACAGCGCCGACTTAGGTAGGTGGGAGGGGGTGATGTATATGCTAGGGTCGTATGGGACGGCCAGTGTTTCGATAAGGTTGACTTGCCTGGATGGAGGGGGTTGGTTATGTGGTGGGAGAGGATTTGTAGTGACATTAGGCTTTCAAGAGGCACTATCACTTTGTTGTCAATGAGATCCTGAATCTCATGATGGAGTCTAAAGCATAGGTTGGTATCGTGACCATGCTGCTGATGGAAGGCGTAGTACTTAGCCGGGTTGTGTGTAGGAGGGGGGGATTAGGCAATGAGCGCAGGTCTAGGGGCATCAGATGTCCCTTTCTAATCAAGACCCTCAAGGCCGTAGATAGAGACATGTAGAGTGGGGTGAAAACCCTTTGCCTCGGGGTTGGTGCTTTGCAGGTTATGAGGTGGTTCCGGATGTACCAGTAAAGAGGGCGGCTGTTTTCGGTGTGGTGGTGATCATACCAACATCAGAGGTCCTTGCAGCTACATTACTACTCGTAGCCACATTTGAACCGCGTGTAAAAGCCATCTTGGGCTGCTCTTTTTCGTGGTCTATCAAACCCTATTTCATCGCATCCTCTAATCTGCACCCTATCCCATGAAGGTCAGCAAATGTAGGTAGAGATAGGACTATCATCTTTTGTAGCAGCCTCGGTTACAAATTACGAACGACCATTCTAGTCTGGTCCTTTTCAGCTGGTCGAGTTGTCATCATGGAGGCCTTGGCCCTCTACCGAGTGACGAAATCGGAGAAGCCCTCCTTGGGCTCTTGACGAGTTGCCTCGAGATCACGAGTTGTGACCTCGATTTGAGTGTTATAGGAATATTGGGCAATAAAGGCCTTGGCCATCTCTTCCCAGGTTCTCTTCACAAAATCTTCCAGCTTAGCATATCAAATGGTCGCGATACCCGACAGGGTCCGACCAAAGAGGGATAACTTTTGCAGTCTGGATAGGCCTATTGGCCACAGAATATCTGAGAATAGCCGCAAGTGGTCCATGGGATCACCCAAGCCGTTGAAACGATCTATATGTGGCATTTTAAACCTATCTGGCAAGGTCACCGCTGCATCGGTATAGCCATCCTCTATATCTGGGATCGAGTTGACGCCCTGAGCTCGTTTGAAAAGCTTCTCAAGCTTGCTCACTTTCAGAGCGGTAGGGTCAACCTCAAACTCAAAGGGTGCCTCTGTTGGGTAGATCGGTGCCTTGGAAGTCTAAGGTGGGACTGGCCCTGCTGGAATGTCCGCATTCTCTTAGACATTAGTTGTATCCCCGGGTATTGGAACCCTGACTGGGAGTGGGTGCGAAGCAGAAGCTACTGCTTGTTGTGGTTGTTGTTCCTGTTGAAGCCTAGCAATTAACTCAGCCTGCTGGGCTGCGATTTTTGTTTGGCGAGCAGTAACTTCCGCTTGGCGAGCAGCATCCAGCTGCATGGCCTCGATGGTTTGTTAAAGTTAGCGCATCATATCCTCCATGTTGACTGAGGGGTGTTGATCTATCAGAACCAATGTATACTCTCTTTCTGAGGTGGAAGTAGAAAACTTGGCCCGACTGTGCATAGGTGACGTAGATAGTGACCGTTGAATTGGCGACTGCTGAACTGGTGATCTATGCCTAACTCTCCTCCGTCTCATAACCAAGGGTAGTGAAGCAATCATGGTTGTCCTCCAATAAGATCCTCAGATCTGTAAATCCTCCTGACATGAGTCCAGAGTGCTCGGGGGGTAACTGCCTTGTCGGAAGCAATTGTGAAATACTACCTTGCAAAAAGAAAATAAAGCAAAAAGAAACAACAATCAGCAAACGCACAGCACCTCAGCTTAGACAGAAACAACACGCAGTCGTAATCATAAGCTGGACAATCTGTACTCAAATACTGATTTCTGCCCCAAATTTTTGCCTTAAAACTAATACCCTCAAAATGATACCCAGACTTGCAGCTGATACATATATTCCTACAGAGTCACACTCTAAAAGCACAGATCAAGCAAGTGTGAGCCAAAACACCCCTATGATGGGGTAGGGTTACCCTGTCCTAATTTCATCAGGAACTAGGGGTTCGCTACGCAAGCGGTTTCAAACAAACCTACATTCGGGTGAGCAACCTGTCCTTGTTTGGTACAGTCTCTATGGCTTCCGACATGAAACTAGGTCGATTGTCAAAAAGGGTGCCTCAACCAGACCACCTAATAGACCTCTCGCTCCTAACACCGAGAAGTGTAAGGAGGATCAAATGGTACAGCGGTAGTCTAGATCCAAGGTTTATGTTCCCATCGTGGCAAAGCCCGCAACCGGTTAGCCTTATGGCAAGCTTTTCTAAGCAAGCCTCCGGCAAACTGCTCAGGAATAGCAGATGGAAAACACTTTGACTTAGGCGCACCGATGCAAATGCAATGCAAAGAAACACATAAGTGTAGACAAAACAACATATCATGAGTTCGAGTCAATTTCTCTAAATCCCCAACAGAGTCGCCAGAAACTGTAGCTCGGCTTTTTCGCGCCCCCTTTTGGAGAGCTTGAATTGGTCCTACAGTTCAGACTCATGTCACGATTCTGACTCTAATTTCACAAAGTGCAATGTGAAATTGATAAACACCAAAGAGTCCAATCTGACAAATCATTTTGGAAAATCAGATGTTGAATCAAATAAGGCCAAAACTAGACTACTTTGCTAGATTACAGAGTCGCCACCTAAATATTTTATTTTGGGAAAATTTAGGAAACCTTGACTCATGCCAAAGGCCACGTGTCTGTCATCACCAAAGTTGCCTTGGCTCAGGAACTTGGGTACGAGGGGGGAAGGTCATGAAATGAGCACCTCCGCCCGCCCGATCAAAGATCGGCCTCTACTATTATGATATGTTGTTTTATAAACACATGTGTTCTTATTCTGGTTATTAGCTAACTTTATTATGTGACGCACACATACAAGTATAGACTAAGTCGCAAGATTTGGAACAACTCAATTCATGTTTGTTTTTGAAAATGGTTTGAATTTGCCACCCTCAAGTGGGCTAAAATACGGATTTACCACCTCAAGTGGGCTTAAAACATGAATTGCCACTTTGCAAAGTGGGCTTAAAACTCACACTCATTGAATCATTCCAATTCAAGCAACAAAGCCTTCATCCACAGGCATTCATACAGTTTAGCATTTAAGCAAATAGCCTCATGGCAAGCATCCAAAACATGGTAATATGGCAATCACATTCATGCAAGTATGCTAAAGCATAAAACTTACCGAGTACTCCAAGCCAAAACAAAAACTAGTTAGAAACAATGCATGATCCTAACTATGTTAACAATGCCTAATGCAACACATGCAATATGCAATTAATACGCTCGGCTACTAATATGGCATATGATTTACAACACTTTGATAGCATGCTTTGAAACACATATTCAAATAAGTATTGAATTGACTATGCAGTTTGAATGATGCACCGAGCCTCGGTGCATGCAAGACAAATGAATGATGCAAACATGCAAGCATAAGGTATGCTAATTGAAGATGTCCCTAATCTAACCATCGAAAACAAATAAATAAAAGGGAGAAAGGCATGGGGGTTGGAAGACATGCACACACGCATGCACACTTATTATAACATTACGCCCTCGCGAAGGAGGGTCTGAATGAATAAGCTAAGCTACACTAAGCTAAGCTAATTATTACAACATAAACTAATTAACTATTCTAGTTAATTAAATATTACAACAATTGGGACAAATTAACTAACTATTCTAAGCTAGCTAAAATATTACAAACCAAATTAAACTTTATTAATTACAACACTTGAATTGAATAATTAGCTACGCTAACTAACTAAAGTAATTAAATGGCCTCGAGGGTGAGGGATGCATGCATGCTCGGTTGCTCCACCCGAAAATGCCCTCACCTTGCCATCGGATGCCTCTGTTTGCACTCATTCGATCATCGAAAATTGTACCAACTTCCAGATTGCCTCTGCTCCAACACAGGAACACATCTGTGCAAAATTCACTAATGGCCGATCGGCTACAAAGGGTGGCTATCGGCCACAACAATAAAAGGCCGGTCGGCTAGCTCAAGTGGCCGGTCGGCTACTTCAAGTGCCTGGTTGGCCGCCCCCTTTTCTAGACTTCTTCTTTTGCTGTAGCAAAGAGCAAACAGAGGAATATCAATGCATTTTCAAGAAATATATGTACTACTACCCTCCTTATCATCTCTCAAGCTCAAAGGAGTGTAGCTCTTGGCTCTCAAGCCACCAACCAAGTATTCTTAATGTATGATGGCTAGAGAACCAAGCTCGTACAAGGTCAATGCATGCCCAAACAAGACCAAAACAACCACCACCCTATCATGCATGATCAAGGGTGATGGTGACCAGGGAAAATGACACGTTTCATCACTTTGAGTATGAAACGTCCCATTTTCCTTGAGTTTGGATTAACGTCCGATCCAAACACATGCAATGCAACACAACATGCTTAACTTGCTCAAGTTTTACTTGTCATGTTTTATTTACTCATTTTAATTACCGATGCATTCTTTAATTGATTAGGTCCAAAAGATGAGAGTCCTCTAATGGAAAGAGGGCTTAATCCATAAGTACCTTGAGCATGAAAGATGCCTCATGCTATTGGTAATGAACTCCCGAAGGAATTAAACCATTAGGCATGAGGGCCTCAATTCCACACTCAAACCGACAAGAGGCTCAAAGCCACTTTCAAAACAAAGTAAAGAGTGAAGAATAGAGGGAGGTTGCAGATATTTCAGCGCTAACATGGCATGTAAAATGACATCAAATCATGCAAGCAACACATGCAAGTCATGTTTAAGAGCCTAACTCATTAAGCTAGTGAAGACCATTACACTATAGCCATGCAATACAAGCCTCGAAGGGCCAAACCAACTCAAAACAAAGTTCAAACTAGTCAAAACAGTGACTAAACCATGCTGAGATTGAGGTACAACATGCTAGAAAAACATGCTCACATGTTAGTTTGCAAACAAGACTCAAGACACAACCCTCAAAAGCAATGAAAGAATGAAACAAATGAGCATCTGACAGAGCTATATACACTGAAATTACATGTTAAAAGACACTACAACATGCAATCATTCCAAGCAAAACATGTTTTAGAGGCCTAAAATGACAAGCTAGTGAAGCTATTTGCACTACAACTATGCAAAACAAGGCTTATATGACCAAGACAGCCCAAAATAGAGCTAAAACCAGTCAAACATGCTTGAATTAAGCTAAGTTAAACCACAAAAAACATGCTACCATAGGATGCTAACTGGGCATACAAGTGAGACACAAGGAGGGGAGGCCAACTCCTCCATTTTTTGACTTCAAAACATGCTTTCCACCACTGAAATAACTCTGAATTTCAGTGGTTTAAAGGCCCAAAAGTTTGATTTTCACATGCTAAAAGAAGGTGCAAAGGCTCATACAAATAAGCAACAAGAAGGGTAGACAACCCCTTAGCACAAAATGGCTTCAAACCAGCATGTTAAGGCCAAAAAATCCAAGCTTTTTGTAGTTGAAAAATAGGCCCAAAATAGTATAAAAAGATAACCAAGCAAGTGATTAAAACTAAGCCCACAAAGTAAGCAATATACCTCTTGAAGCACAACACAAAACAGGCCTTCTCTTAGCTCAAACAACCTTCCAACAGCTCAAAATAGGCTCCAAGGGACCTCAGCTCCAAGGTGGTCCAATTTGGTTAAGGGCTAGTGTGCAAATGTGTAGAGAATTCTAACTATCAAGCATAAAACAAGAGGAGAGGGAGAGAATTCTACAGAGAGGGAGAAATTTGCTCAAAATTGTGTAAACCTCCAAAATGGGGGAGAGACCCCCCTATATATATAAAATCAAGCTAAAGGCTTGTATTCATCTCTCCATACACGTGTATGGAGATGAGTATCAGTGAACAACAGTTGGCAGCGCTGGCAAATAAATATCTGAAAAAGGAAAAAACTGGCCAGCAGGCACAATCCATGGCCGATGAACTATGCGGATGGCAAACAGGCCACCCTCTCCTCCAGAATTGAAGCAACAAGCTCTTGGTCCATAACCAAGAACAAAACAAACAACATTAGAGGCTCTAAGGCAAGACACTCGGCCGAGACATTCAGGGACTCAAAACGAACACGAGCAAGCACAATCATCAGGTGTTCAAATGATGACGTCCAAGTCTTGAGGATGGTCAAAAATGGGGTGTCTACAGAAGGGAGAGAAGAAAACTAGTTGAGGAGGAAGTTGGGCATCAATTCGTTCGGACAGAAATGAGCAGCCTTCACTAAAATAGGCATATTTCTTTACAAAATTAAACTTTATATGTGAGGCTGCCACCATTAGAAAGTAGACTTCCGGGGCTTCAATTTAGACTCAAGAATGACCTAAAACTGAGTTCGGATGAGCGAGATATACCCATTTGAAGTCAGGCTTAGAAATAGATTTTTGCCTGCCGCCTACTAATAGTGGCCGGCAACCGACTTTTAGTGGCCTACCGGCCACTTGTGTAAAAAGCCAGATTTTTGCAAATATTTGTTGCCAGCTGTTCCCACACTGCACCAACTGTTCCTATATAGATATTTCTGAGATAAACACCTGGTTTTCTATATAGAGATGACCTTCCCTCATGGTTTAAAAGGTTAGAAAAATTTAGGAGTGAGAAAATATTTTTGAAGAGCAAATTTTGGAAAATTCCTCTCTCTACAATTCTCTCTCTCTCTCTCTCTCTCTCTCTCTCTCTCTTTCTCTCTCTCTCTTTCTCCATTGCAACTTGCATAGCCTTTGCCTAAACACTCTAAATCAAACCTAGAGAGCTTCTTGCTGAGGTGATTTGAGCTTGAATTTTAGCTCTTGAGGCACTTGAGAGTGTGAAATTGGTGGTTTGTAACTCAAGGATTCATTCATCTTCAAGAGATATACCTTCTAGTGCTTTTTATACCATCTTTACACCACTTGTTTTCTATCATTTCTTGCTGTTTTTGAGCTATTTATTTCCTGTGTTTTTGGGCTGAAACTTGTGGTTTAAGGGCATTAACGGTAGAGGGGTTGATAACCCTTCTTTGAACCTTGCTTCTACGGCCTTTGCCCTTGTGTTTCCCATCTTCTCATCATCTTTTTTTGAGCTTTTTACCACTATTTTCAGAGGTTTTTCAAGGCCAAAAATCATGTTTTGAAGTCCTAAAAGTGGAGGGGTTAGCCTCCCGCCTTGTGCTTGTGTACTACTTGTAATTGCTCCATATTTTTGCTAGTTGTTGTAGTTATTTTTATCTTAATTTCAACACTTTTTGGACTATTTTAGGACTATTTTTATGTATTAGCTTCACTCATATGCTTTGTATAGTATGCTTGTAGTGTGATGGTCCTCATAGGCTTGGTCTTTTAGGCATTGGACACCAACCTATTTGAGTTGATAGAGTTTATTTCTTGCTTTCCACACTTGTGATCACTTCTAATCACCTCTACAACCTCCCTCCTTTCTTGGCTTTTTCTTTGTTTTGAAAGTTGTTTCAAACTAGTTGCTTGTTTAAACTTGAGATAGAGGTATCGTGCTTAATGGTTTAATCCCTTTGGGGGTTCATCACCAATGACATGACACTTCTCTCATGCCTAAGACAACACTTGGTTTGGTACTCCTTTCAATTAGAGGACTTAAAGCTCATTTTTGGACTCAATGAATTAAGAAATGGAAGGTAATTAAAATGAAGTACTAAAATTGGAACTAAAAGTGATGTAAGATAATAAAATCAACTTGGGTTCAATCGGACGTTAATTGAACCCATTGAGTCTTGAGTCGTTTCATACTTGTTAGTGATGTAAACGGTTCAAGAGTCAATGTCAACCACATCAATTCATGATAGGGAGGAGGTTCATGAGTCTTTAAAGTGTACATTTATTGAATTGTCTCTCTTGATTTATGAGTCATCACGCAATGAAATTGCATCAATTGATGATTTGCGAATCAAGCCTACCCCTCTTTTGACTTGTTTGCTGATAAGGAGAGGTGGGGTGGACAAACATCTCCTAAGAATACTCTGGTTTATGCTCTGTTTGTCCTCTGTTACTGCAGGGAAAAAACAACATCAGTGGCCGACATGCCACTATTTTTGGACGGCAACCCACTAGTAGTGGCCTACCGGCCACTTTTTCCAGGCAGGTAATGCCATTTTTCCAGCAAAGCAGACCAGAAGCTGAGGTGAAAAATAGTGCAATTTTCCAATTATGCAACGAGGCATTCCAGTAGCAAAATGGAGAGCATTATCGAGTGAAAATTCACATCCATGCATGAGCCATCCCTCAATTCTCGGGATCCGTGAAGTGATGTTATAATATTAGTATTATGCTTGGAGTAGCGGGCTTGTAATTAATTAGTTAGAATAGCTATGTGTTGTATTTATTTAATTTGCTAGAATAGATAGTTAAATTTGTTACTGTAATAATTAGTAAATTAGCTAGTGTAGTTAATTTGTTCATTTGGGTTTGTAATAGTTAGTTAATTAGGTAATTAATTAGCTAGGTTATTCATTCGGACCCTCTTGCGCGAGGGCCAAGATTGTAATAATGTGTATATCTTCCAACCCCACGTCTTTCTCCATTTTATTTCCTTGCTTACGATGGGTAGTTTAGAACATCATGTTTCTTTTAGCATGTTCCCATGTTTGCATCCACTTGTCTTGCATGCATCAAGACTCAGTTCATTATTCTAACAAAGCATTGTCATTTATTACTTCATTGAATACATGTTTTAAAACCACATGCTATGAAATTGATTCACATGGTATATTAGTAGCAGAGCCCATTAATTGTATCTTGCATGTGTTAGATCAATCATATTGCATTAATTAGGGACATGTATGTTTTCTAATTATTTTGCTTGTTTTGGCTCACCACGGAGTACTAGGTGAGCATTTTATTGCTTTAGCATATTGCATGAGTGTGATTTGTTGCCATGTCAAGCATGATACCATGAGGTTAATTGCTTAATTGATATAACTCTTGAAATGCCTGTGGATGAAAGCTAATTGCTTGAATAGGAATAATTTGAGTAATGTACATATGAGATCACTTTTTTAAAGTGGTACATATTCAAACAATTTTCAAACATACATGAAATCAAATGTTCCAATTTTTGTAAATTAGTCTATACTTGTGCACGTAGTAATGTTAGCATAATAAACCGGAACAAGAGCATATAATGTAAATAAGAATCGCATCATGATTAATAGAAGCCGATCTTCGATCGGACGAGTGGAGTGCTCAATTTATGACCTTCCCCTCTCGTACCAAAGTTCCCTAACTGAGACAATCTTGGTGATGATGGACACGTGGCCTTTGGCACGAGTCATTGGTTTCCTAAATTTCCCAAAAATATTTAGGTGGCGACTCTATATCTTGCAAAGCAATCCATTTTTGGCATTTTGATTCAAAATCGATTTTCCAAAAGATTTGTCAGATTTTGACTCTTTTGTGTTTATCTATTTGACATTGCACTTGTGAGATAAAATTCAGAACCACGGGAGTGCAAACTATAGGGTTAGTCGTATCCAAAAGGAGCATGAAAAGTTGAGCTACAATTGTCGTCGCAATGCTCTTCATGATCATTCCAAAATTTCAAGCAGTTTCTTTTTTTTGCAAACTTGAGCAGATAGATCCAGAAGCGGGCGTGTTGTTTTACACTATTTTGGGAATTCTCTTCACACTCTAGCAAATCATTTTGGCAAGCACAAGATGGCTTTCAGACCTCACAGTCATAGAATTTCTCATTGTGGCATTTTTATTGGTCAAAAGAAAAGAAAAAAACAAGAAAAATGAAAAAAAGAAGAAAATGAAAAGGAAAAGGAAAAATCAACCATCAAGCAATGGGCATCCATGAAATAAAATCCAATCAACTGTGAAGAAAGGAAATTCTATATGAATTCAAAGAAGCTAAATGAAAGAAAGTACACATTGTGAGGAGATTAGCCTCGAAAGTGAAGTCAAAGCAAGGAAGATGACATACATAAGTCAAGAGAGAACCAAGCTCCAATCAAGGTAAAGTGGATTTCATTGTTAAGGAAAGGATGATTGTTGATCAAACTCACTACAAATGTTGTAACACTACCCTTGAGACGCTCGCTAAGACAAAAACCTAAAAGGGTGACTCAGGAAAAACTTAGAGCATAGAAAAGTAAAAAATGAAAAAGTGGGAGCTCGTAGGGACGAAAACGCAAAAAGGCAACTCTGGCACAAGTTAGAGCGCAAAAGGAGAGTGTTAATACTCGAGTGAACCTTAATCGTGAACTATATGAGGTCTGATTCTGATGTTGAGATACATAGGCAACCTCCTCCTAAGGTTCGACCCAATATCCTTGCCCAACTCACATCTTTAGCTTTGCATCCCTCCATAAGCTATAATGACTACCACGCATAGCATATTCACGTCGGATGAGAAAGAACTAGTTTGAATCAACAAGTGGAGAAATTTTAAATGCTTGAACTTATCAGTGAAATCTTCAACTTTAGCAAAAAGGAAATTCAAATCTGACAATTTACAAAATCTATTTCCAAAGGCGATTCTTGAATAAATGTGTAAGCATGAGGAATACTGGGGGCACAATGAATGATCAGCCACCATGAGTCTTTTCTCTTCTTCTTTGGTATTTAGGGTCCTTTGCGAGTCTTGTTGTTTTTGTGTCAAGCATGTGTCTTGGGTTGCGCTCATTGAGTCTCTCTCGTGTCTATTATTAAAGTTCAATGAAGTTGTGTGCTCAAAATTCCATACATGAATCTTGACTTCAAATTCAAAATAAGTCCGTGTGTGGAAGTCACAAACAAGTTGAGAGAGCCATGCAAGTGGCATCAAGTCTATGATCATTGCAAAGTGTATGGAAGAAATCCATCCTTACTTTGGGGACTGGAGTGAGTTCTCAACACTCTGGGGCATGGAAGAAGCATGGGTCAGGTTGGTTGGCAACTACTCTAGGATTTGATGATCCCCATCATAGGCGCCTACATAATGTTGAAAAATGCAAACAGTGACTAGACACTAGGAGCAAGAGTACATCTAACTGGGCTATCATCTAAACAAGGGGCATGAACCATACTTTTCTTACAGTCTACTCAAGCTATATGTCTGGCACTTTTCCCTAGGTTAGGGTGAGCTCACCCCCATGATGACTCTGATATGATTCAACCTTTGATACCTATCATCGACCAATTCAAGACTTTCTTTGGTTGCCCTCTTCCCTCTGATTGATATATGTGTTTTGGCTCATGCATGCATACTCACTCACTCTGGTTTATCTTAACTACATGATTGGTTGCTCTAGCTCTTGGCTTTGTTCTATACTTGTAAATATCAATAGCTGATTGCGTTGAATTGCCACGATTGGTGTTTAAGTTTAACCCATGGAGTTGGTTTTACTTTAATAAGTTGCACAGGTTGTCATGTGTCGTTACATAAATGTGGTAGGACCTGCCCACTGCTTTACATTCATTTCATGAGATATATGTGCACCCCCTCTTTCAGTTATGCAACAATACATTTGCATGTGATGTACCCCTTCTCTTTCAGTTGTACGACAACATATTTGTATGCGATGCACACCCCCTCTTTCAGTTGTGTGACAACATGTCTATATGGGATGCACACCCCCTCTTTCATTTGTGTAACAACATATCTATATGTGATACATACCTCCTATTTCATAGACTATGTCGCTGATCTTAGCTATGTTTTGATTTCATGCATTTTTGAAAAGCCTTTTTTGTTCAAACTCAGAAGCATAAGAATCAATTACATTCCAATACAAGCGACACAACCTCCATCCACTGCCATTCATACAAATATTTCAATTTAAGCATTTAACTTCATGGTATTGCAATGAATATGACAAGTAACAAGCACATACAACATGCTAAATCAAAGAAATGCTTACCTAGTACTTTGAGGTGAGCCAAAAGAATAAGTTAGAGTACATGCATGATCCTATATACAAATAACTAATACAATACATAAATGGCATTCATCTATAGGTTCTAATACTAAGACATGGCATGGATATCATCTTAAGCATTGTATGGCATACATATTCAACTTAGAAATGATAAACTCCACAAATGCAAATGAGCCGAACCCAAATGCATAAAAAAATATATGTAATACATGAGCGTGATAAATGAGACATGATGCTATACAGAAAGTACATAAATAAAAGGGTTAGAAAGATGTGGAATTGGAAGATTACTACAACAATTCAAATAAGAAAGGAGGGGAGAGAGAGAGCGAGAGAGAGAAAGATTATTATAATAATTTGAATAAAATTGAAGAAATTATTACAACATTGAATTAATTCAGCCAAGTTATTGTTGAATCTAACAAATCATATTAAACAATTAAAATAAACCATCCAGCAACTCCAGAACCACCCAGAAGAGCACTCCCCATAAGTTATTGCTCTGTTCTTGGGAAAATCATCCAGCCAAACAAATAATGGGCCGGCCGAACAGAAATTGGCCAGCTAAACTCTTCTTTCGGAAAAGATTTAGGTCAATGTAGAAAGTTCATAACAGAAGCTAAGAACATCTTCCGAGGGGTGCTAATCCTTTTTACCTCCTCTACTCATAGGAATCACTTAGGGGAGAGGTAGATAGTTCTCAATCCTTAACAATGCATAAACAAATATGTACAATAGATATTTTGTAACAAATTTACAAATTAAGAGGATCAAAGCAAAAACAAATTCAAGCCTAAGAAATAGATAGGAACCTACATCATCTCTTTGTGAATAAGGGCAAATTAATACCTAAATCCATGCTATTAATTAGAGAGAGTAGATTCATGCACATCATTTCTTAGTGGAAGCTTTACTTCGAAAACAAGGGATTCATCAAAAATCCATTGAAAACTCTTCTTCTGTTCATGGAACAAGGGTGTTTCCATCACTTTTCATGTTCACAAATGATTGAGAAGAGAGAGTTCAATGCCTTTGACATAAAATCTCTTGTTTTACTTCCAAAATAACCAATAAAAGGGAAAAACACACCTTTTTCAACATCAAATCCCAAAGATCATCAAAGGAATCCCATGAAACAAACCCTAGCACTCATTGACATTCAGTAAAGAGTTAAGACAAATGGATCAATGTGCTTAGAAGATAGGACATGTGAAGAGAAATTGTGTAATAATAAGAAAAACTACTCTACAATGGATGGCCAATTTATGCTCCCAATTACATCCACAAGGTTCCAAAATATGCAACAACAAGAGGCTTTAGCTAGGGAAAGTAAGAAATGAAAGAAAGACTATCAACTCAATAGATGGGTGGCTAATTTCTACTCCCTCCACATCCACGAGGACTTATTACATATTTTAAAACAGCTATAGAACAAGATTAGAGTTAGAAATGAAGAAAAAGAGGGAGTGCAAAGTAATGGAAGTTGCAAGAATTTCACCTCTTAAAGATGGTGAGTTCCTTTGTCTACCAAACTCTTCTCTTGGTCCCCTGTCCTGTTAGATATGTTTTAGAATGTCCAAGTACCTTATCAATGAGCTTAGGTTTAAGTTCCAATAGTTCTAGTGCTAGAAGGTGAGGGTAGTAGGTAGGTGATGAAAGTGAAAGAGAGGGAAGAGTCAAGGGGCTTGTATATGCCTTGGGCAAGATTTTTCAACCCTTATAAATGAGCTGTCGAGCTCTATTTATAGAGCCTTGGGTGTATATTTGAGATATTTATGGAAAATGTGTTGAACAAGCTGAAATTTCTGAAAATACTCTATACCCGGACAATTCAGCCGGTAGTTCCCTTTGATGTCCACCCAAATGCATTTTTGATCGACCATCATATGTTGTTCGGCCAATCAGAAAGTACATCATTAGATCAACAAGGTAAAATTTTCCTGAATTGAAAGGAGAAATAAGTATTTTAGAGGATTTCACCTCTTCCATTCATTCCTACTATACCCATTGCTTTGTTTGCTTAAAACCATGTGGTATTCTAGTTTGAGAAATAATGGGCCTTGGGACATGAAATGTTTAGAACTGCACAACCAAACTCATTTTAAAATAGAGTCACATTTGGTCAAAAAGCATTTTGGCCAAAATAGGTGTTTGGATGGTTTAAAGATTGCTTTTTAAACTTCTTGTTAGGGGATTCATAGGACTAGCATATCTCATTTTCATCATTGGGTACCCAAGAAAGAGTGCCCAAATCTTAAGATTGGTCAAAAATGGGGTGTATACACACATCTATATACGGTGCACCCCCCTTTCAGTTGTGTTGTGGCACATTTGATGCGATGCACACCCCATCTTTCAGTTGTGCGACAGCATATCTGTTTGCGATGCACATCCCCCTTTCATTTGTGCTATGACACATTTGTATACGTTAAACCCCCTCTCTTAGTTGTACAATAACACATCTATATGCGATGCACCCTCTCTTTCATTTGTGTTATGGCACATTTGTATGCGATGGACCCCCTCTTTAAGTTGTGCGACAACACGTTTGTATGTGATACACCCCTTTTTTCAATTGTACGATAACATATCTGTATGCAATGCTCCCCCCTCTTTCAGTTGTGTGACAACATATCTATATACAATGCACCCCCCTCTTTCATTTGTGTGAAAGCACATCTGTATGCGATGCACCTCCTCTTTCATTTGTGTGAAATCACATTTGTATATGATGCACCCCCCTTTTTCATTTGTGTGAAAATACATTTGTGTGCGATGCACTTTTTGTTATCTTTGTTCACCTTGTTGATGAGTGAAAAACACAGAAAGGTTGCTTTCTTCACCCCCCGCATATTTTGTTATGCTGCATATCATTTGCATCTTGCCCTTGAACTATGCTGGTTTGATTCTTTGTAAAAGGATATGTAGGTAACCTTCAGGTTTAACCAATTGCATCTATATTTTGTTTGCTTTTCCAAGTCTTACGGCTTTATAAAAAGGGTCATCTTCAGGCTTTGACATTCACTCACGTCATGAAATGAAACATGAGCTTTGTCAAAGAAGGCAACTATAGACACCTCATTTTCACCGGCCCTAAGACTTGGGCGCTTTCTTCCAAACACCCGATGATGAAAGTTGAAATGTGCTATCTTATGAATTCCTTAACAGAAGAGTCGGGTTCAAGCTTTAATCCACCCTACACCCGTTTTGGCCGAAACATTTTATACCTTCTTAAAAACCTTTTCAAAAGTTTTTTTTTCCAGGTGGATCCAAACATCTCTACAAAGTTTCAAGACTCGCATTTTCAAAATTCAAGTGTTATACTTTTTTAGTAAATTAAGCAAAGTGGAGATGAGTGGAAGGAATGAAAATTTTATGGAAAAAAACCTTGCTTTTCCCTTCAAGAAAGCATGTGGCCATATGATATTTTCATGTGGCCAAATGACTTTTCATATGGCCGTACAAAAAATATCTGGTCGGATGAGTTTTTCTCTAGCTGGATGAATTGTCGGGGTATAAAGCATTTTCAGCAAATTCAGCTTCCTCTGCAAGTTTTACACAAATATCTTAGATATTTTGTGTCTTAAAATTCTATAAATACACCCACCCACTTCATTTTCAAGGGTTGGGAAATTTTCTTGAGGCTTAGAGAGCAATTCCTAAAGCTTATGCACCACACGACTCTTCAACCTTCACCTTCTCAACCTTCCACCCCTCCCTGCATACACCCATCACCCAAACACCATTGAAGCTTGATCTTGAGGCTCCTTGTTAAGTATTCAAGCCATTTTTAAGAACTTTGGAGGTCCTAGGAAAAGGGTTTGACAACTAAAAAGCTCACTTTCTTTGCAAGAGGTGAACTTTTGCCCCTTTTACTTAACTTCTTTCTCTTTCTTCATTGTCAAGCCTTGTGCTTCACTGTTAGCTTATTGTAATCATGTGATGGATCATCATGGATGTAGGGGGAACTAGGATGTAGCCACCCATCCATTGAGTTGATTGTTCTCTTTACTTTCTTATATTTTAGCACTATTCTCTTGTTTTCTAGTGCTATAATTCATTATTGTTGCATATAGATATGTTACTTGAAACCTTGTGGATGTGGAGGGAGTTAGAAAGATGTTAAAAATGTAAGAGGGTTTTGGTCAAAGATGTTAAAAACTCTATTCTTAATCTATCTTGAACATGGAAAGGGGTGGAAACATCCTTATTCCAAGAGTAGAAAAGGAGTTTTCAACATTCTTTGATGAATATCATACTTTCCAAAGCACAGTTTTCACCAAAAATTAGTGGGCATTAATCTACTCTCTCCAATTAATAGCATTAATTTGGGTATTAATCTACCCTTATTCACAAAGAGATGACTGTAGGTTTCCATTTATTTCTTGACCTTGAATTTCTTCCAACCTCAATTTCTATTGCATTTGATAAATTGTTGTAAACATCATGTTACATATAGCTCTTTGTGTTGTCAATTAAGGGTTGAGACCTATCTACCCCTTCCTTGAATATCTTTATGAGAGGAAGAGATAGAAAGGATGAGCACCCTTCTGGAAGGTGTTATTGTTTTGTTTAGGCTCTACTACACAAAACAGACTTTCCCTCGGGTCTTTCATCTGGCTAGCCAAGAAATAATCCAACCAGCAAAACTTTCCTCCAACTAGCTTATCTTTCTTCAAGCGGAACAAAGCAGAACAAAGCATCTTTTAGAGGGTGATCTCCTGGGTCTTTGTTTATAATCTATTTGCTTTTGTCGTATGATTTGTTAGATTCAGCTTCATTTGGATGAATCAATTCATTGTTGTAATAATTTCCAACCCCACGTCTTCAATTTTATTCATTGTTGTAATAATTTTCAACCCCACGTCTTTATTCATTCATTATTGTAATAACTTCCAACCCCATGTCTTTCGATCCCTTTTATTTCTACACTTTTCATGTATGTCGATAAACGTCATGTTTTATTTATCATATTCATGCTTTACATCTATATTTCATGCATCTAGATTCTACTCATTTGCATTTGTGGGCTTATTATTTCATATGTGGTTTTATTTGTTACCCCATGCTTTGAGATGACTCACTTGCCATACACGTAGTAGCTGAATCTATAGTTGCATTCTTATGTAGGTATTACATTAGAATTTTGCATATAGGATCATGCATATCCTACGAACTTTTTGTTCATTCTTTTACGGGCTCCAATAAATATTAGGTGAGCATTTGTAGCTTTAGCATCCCAACTGTGCATGATTTTCTTATTATGTCTAGCATTCTACCATGCGGCTACATACTTAACTGATATATCTCTGTGATTGCCAGTGTATGAAGGTTGTCGTTCAATTTGGAATAGTGTTGATTCTTGTGCATATGGGCTCAGTTTCATTTGAGTTGTACAGTGACGCCCCAAATTCTACTCCAGGGGTTAAGGTAGCGCCACTAAAGAGTCCTTTGATTAATAGCCAAGTAAGATCCCTAGAAGGTCAACGAAGTCAATATAGCCTCCCTTCAAAGTCCAACCATCTTAGATAGCAATCTATCTTTTTGACAAATCTTAAGAGGTATTAACACAATGTGTCATAAGTAATGCGGAGATAGACATAGGATTACAAGAGCAAATAATAATTACAGTGTTTCAAATCTTAAATTACAAAACAAGTTCCATTACTATTACAATCCAAAAATAAAAACAAGAATAGACTCATAAGCAAAATGGATGCTAACTTTCTCTAAAACAAACACAAGTCTTCAAATGTCTCTAGCTCTTCGCCAGCCTCGTTTGTTCCTTCGATACCTGGCATGAAACGCCATGAGCTTTGAATGCCCAGTAAATGCACACACACCCCGTCCATTTTTCTCAATCCAATACACAATAGCAATTACAACAATAGGGAAGGAAACATGATATTCAAGAAAACAACAAGGGTTACAAGGTTAGCTATTAGTAGTCTAGAAATCCTCCAAAGAGATTTCATCCTCCCAACCATAGGAATCAGAAGCGGATTATTCGGTATGCCCCTTTTTTTGCTGCTTTGTTGCAGACCTTACCTCGGATGCCTACCAACGGTTATATATCGTGTAGCACCAACAGCAGGGCCTCAAAAGAGACAGTAAAATAGGGCCTTGCCCATTCCCTCCTCACACCAAACCACCAGGGTCCGAATACAACCGCTCCATTTAAGGGTTCAGAACAACCATTTGTACAAGACTTCAACTTTCAAAAGGGAACACGTCCCGCCAACCAATTGAATTTGAACATAACTTATCTCATAGCAATACTCATGTGATTGAAACCCCATTAATTTTTCTGTTTAGTTAATGTTTTAAGTTAGTTGGCACAAGCAAATAACAAGAGAATAAATTTGCATAAGTATGAGCATCATTGAAGGACTAAAATAAAAGGTATATAACCATGACATATGTAATATCATACCAAGACATGATCATATATTAATAAGCATATTCATGAACATTAGAGCATAAAACACCAATGCAAAACAGAATTTCCAGATTTAGTACCACTTAAAGATTAAAATCAAAACGGCTACTTTAGATTTTTCCCAAACCTGGCCTTCCTATGGTTCATATAGAATTTTGTCTAATTTTCAGAACGTTTTTCAGAAATGGAATAGCTTTTCTATATTTTTAGTTATTTAAGAAACACTCAAGCACTGTCAAGATTTGTTGACCATTACAAAAATCGGATTTTCTTACAAACCACTCACTCGTTTTCAATGAAACCAATTTTCCTAGAAAGCTAATGCTTTAAGGAAGTTTTTGAAATAAAAGTGAGGTCCAGATGATTTTTCTATATGTTTCTAGAATTTTTGAAAGTTGGCCATAAAACATATTTTTTATGCACAATATTCAAAATAAGAAGATTGGTGAGAAAACAGGCCAACTAAGGGAAAATTTTCACTTATTTTGTGATGAAAAGGTAGCTTTGCATCTATTAAAAGGAAATTTGAATAGAAGAAGGGTTAAAGCCCAATTCATCCACTTTGAACACATGAATACCATTACAACACATTTGAAAATGTGGTTTTAAATCTCTAATAACATGTATTTGAAAAAGGAAATAGAATGAGGGAGGCTGATGTGGCTTACTTGAGGCTTGGTTGGTTAGCTAACAAGACCTTCTCTTTCTTTCCTTTCTTCCACCAAGCTCACCCTCTTCCCCTCTCTTCCTCTCAGCTGAATGAAGTTTTTGTGTATGTTTTCTTGTATGTAAAATGCTTAGAGAAGGGTGGTTTTTATAATAAAATTGGTGCAAAAGGTCTAAAGTGCCCATTAGTTAGAAATGGATTGGACATTTTGGATTTACTTGGAATCTAATGGGATGGTGAATGATTAGAGACCTTAATTATACAATTAATCATGATCTAGTTAGGCTTTGGTTAGGATTGGACTTAGGGTGAAGGCATGGTTCCATGTTTTGGGGGTACTAGCAAACATTTTCGTTGAATTCATGGATATGGTCTGAAAAAGTTGTATATATTCAACTTCCCTAGGGTGGTTCGTCATGTAGCTGATTTGATGGAATTATTTTATTTTTTTCTTGTGTACAATTGCTAAAATTTTCAAAATATGGTGTATAAAATAGGTTTAAAGGTAGAAGTGTGTATATATATAATAGTACTTGTTTGGGGTCAATTAGTGATTTAATAAAAATGTGAGGGCTTTGGGTTTAATTTATGAATTGGAACATTTACTTTAGTGTAGAATTAAACTAAACTAGGGTTAGAGAATCTAATTCGGTGAAGATTTCATGTTCTGGATAAAAAGACAATCGACCAACAGACGCGATAAAAATTGAAAAATCTAGGGTTTCCAAGTATAATTCCATATTTACGGAGTCAATTAATTAGTATTAGGGTATTAGAAATGATTTCTAAGCTACCGAAATCGATTAGGGTTTGTGAGTTTTTTGTTGGCGCATGTATTTTGATCCTAAGATTAAAATTACAATTAATTAGAAAATTGAGGGACTTCAAAGAAATAATTTAAAAGTAAGGAACTCTTAAGAAAATAAAATTTTCAGGGGCCTCACATGTACACATTTCAAAACTCTTTCAAAGTACATGAGATCAAAACGTTCCAAAATGAATGACACAGCCTATACTTGATTACTTCACATAATAATGTTAGCATTATCAAATAATCGGAACATGAGCACATAATGTTTATAAAAATAATATCATAGTTTACTAGAGGTCAATCTTTTGATCGGGTGAGTGGGGGTGCTCAATTCATGACCTTCCGACTTCATGCCTAAGTTCCTGAAACAAGACATTTCTGGTTATGACAGATAGTGGCTTTTGCCACGAGTCATGGGTTTTCTAGTTTTCCCAAAAGATTAGGGGGTGTAGACACCCCATTTTTGACCGCCCTTAAGACTTGGGCGCCACCAATTGATCACCCGATGATGAATTTATACACTGCGCAAACGCTCAATTTCCTCGGCAGGAAGCCTCTGTTTTGAGCCTCAGAAACCTATAAACCTTGCATCACTTTTGGACCAAAACAGCTTTTTCCCAAGCTTGACCACCTAGAGGTTTGCACGCCACTTGGTGGCTGGCCGGGCACAAAAGAGTGTACGGTCGTACCCTTAGAGGTCAGCCGGCCACTTGTGTCAAAAAAGCCAAATATTTTTGCTAGCTGTACTAGTTATCTCCATAGGTGCATGCACTACACCAGCTGTGTGTTACTGATATTTTCGAGAGCCTAACATAATTTTCTATATATACTTGACCCCTTCTTATAAAATTAGGTTAGAAAAATTTAGAGAAGGAAAATTCTTAGAAAATATTTTTCTCTCTACCTTGCAACCTATATACACCTTTCCTTGACTTCTTAAACAAGTTTTTTGAGGTCTCTTTGTTGAGGCTCTTGAGATTGCACCTTAGCTCTTGAGGGTGTGAAATTGGTGGTTTATAACTCAAAGGGTCTCTTCTCTTCAAGAGTAGGGCAGTACCAAACATTAGTGGTCGGCCGGCCACTTTACTGTACGACCGTCCACTTCTTCTGGCCGGCCAACCACCTTTTTCATCCAAGCAGTGTCCTTTTTCCTTGTAGAACAAAGCAGAGGTTGAGGTCAAAACAGTTCAATTTTTCGACTATGCAACAGAAGCATTCTGGCAGCAGAACATAGAGCATTTTCGGGTGGAAATCTGCATCCATGCATGAATCATTCCTTGCTTCTCGAGGCCCATTACAATCATGTTTCAATAGTAGTATATCGTAATTAAAGCAGTGAACTTGCAATTACTTAGCTAATTAATTTTATGTTATAATTAATTAGTTAGTTCCAATCTATAATAATTAGCTACTATAGTTAATTTATTTCATTTTGGTTTGTAATAGCTAGGTAATTCATAGTAATTAGCTAGGACATTCATTCAGACCCTCTTGTGAGAGGGCAAATATGTAATATCGTGTATGTCTTCCAATCCCCATTATTTCTCCCTTTTATTTACCCGCTTATGATGGATTGCATGTAGCATCATGTTTCCTTAGCATTTTCCATGTTTGCATACACTCGTCTCACATGCATTTAGGCTTCGGCTCATCATATTAACCAATGTCAAATTCAAATTCTTACTCGAATACGTGATTAATCATGTCTTGGATTGGATCATATATCATGCTAGTAGTTGAGCCTATTAAATTGCATGATTGTATATGTCTCATTAGTCATGTTGCATTAGTTAGGTGCATGCATGTTTTCTAATTATTTTGCTTTCTTTGGCTTGCCTTGGAGTACTAGGTGAGCATTTATTGCTTTAACATATCGCATGTGTGTGATTGTTGCCATATCAAGCATATTTTCCATGAGGCTAAGTGCTTAAGTGACATACCTGTTTTTAATGCCTGTGGATGAAGGCTAAATTGCTTAACTTGGGATGATTTGATCAAAATGTGCATATGAGGTCACTTTTTCAAGTGGCACATATTCAAGCACCTTTCAAACAAACATGAAATCAAAGTGTTCCAACTTTTGCAAATTAGTGCATAGTTGTGCGCATCACCTAGTAAGATAGCCTAAATAATCAGAACAATAGCATATACTCTAAATAAGAATCACGTCATGATTAATAGAGGCCGATCGTTGATCGAGTGAGTGGGGTGCTCAATTCATTACCTTCCCCTCTCATACCTAAGTCCCGAGCCGAGACACTTTTGTGATGACGGATAAGTGGCCTTTGGCATGAGTCTCGGGTTTCCTAAATTTCCCAAAAACATTTAGGTGACAACTCTGTAATCTAGCAAAGCAGTCTATTTTTGGCATTTTGATTCAAAATCAAATTTTCAAAAGATTTGCCAGATTTGGACTCATTTGTGTTTATCTATTTCACATTGCACTTGTGAAATAAGATTCAAAACAAAGGGGTCTGACCTATAGGACTATCGTATCTGAAAGGAGCATGAAAAGCAAGCTACAGTTTCTAGCGACTCTATTGGGGATTAGAGAACTTGACTTGAAATTCATGATATGAAATTTAATCTACCTATATATGTTCTTTGCATTGTATTTGTATTCTTTCTTTAAGTCACTGTGTTTTCCATCCGTTATTCCTGGATGGTTTGCCGGAGGCTTGCCCAAAAGCTTGCCAAAAGGATGACCGATCATGGGCTCTGCCATGTTGGGAACACGACCCTTGGATCTGGACTACCGATGTACCGCTTGATCCTCCTTTCACTTCTCGGTGTTAGGTGTGAGAGGTATATTAGGTAGTCTTGCTGAGGTACCCCCTTGACCATTTGGCCTAGCTGCATATAGTAAGCCATAGTGACTGTCCCAAACTAGAACAGGATACTCACCCGTCTGTAGGATTGCGTGAAACCGCTTGATTGAAGTAGTGAAACCCTAGTTCATCACAAAACTAGGACAGGGCATACGGTTTTTGATTACTGCTCTTTTGCTTTATTTCTTTTGCTAGGTAGTTTAAACCATAGCTTCGGAAGGTTCTGATATCCCCCAAGTACTTTGGTCCTACGTCGCAAGACTTTGCAAGGTCGGAGATCTTGTTCGTGGACAGCCCGTATTTACCTTATTGTCACCGGTTATAAGGTGAAAAACGGTCAGGCAAAATTCACTAGTCCAGTTCTTATAGCAATCACCTCTCAGCTCACCTAAATTTAGTTTGGTTCAAGAGCAGTCATCTACTCCCAATCCAGCTCAAGAACAATCATCTATTCCAATGGCACAGTATCCCCCGATAAATATGGAGGACTTAATACCCCAACTGCAATAGACAGTTAAGACATTACAGCAGGACGCGGCCCGTTAGGCCGAGATTATGGCCCGTCAGGCTGAGGTTATAACTAGGCTACAACAACAGCAATCGTAGCCAGCAGAGGCCTCTGCATCACATGTGCCATTGCGGCTATCCCTGTGCCCAGTGCCACTACTAATACCACCACTGCTCAAGATCCACAAACCTAGGGTAATTCGATTTTCCTAGTCCCAGTAGAACCCATCCTAGCACAAGCTTCCAAAGCCCTGGTTTATTAAACTGAGGCATTGTTCGAATTCAAGGTTGGTTCTACTGCGCTCAAAGTCAACAAACTACAAAAGCTATTCAAAAAAGTGCAAGGAGTCAACTCCATTCCAGACATAGAGGATGGATACACTGAATCGGCGGTTACATTACCAGAGTAGTTCAAGATGCCGCACATTGACCGCTTTGATGGTTCCGGGGACCTGATGGTTCACTTGCGACTGTTTTCAGATATCTTACGGCTGATGGGTTTAACTAGATTGCAGAAGCTATCTCTCTTCGATCACACCATGTTGGGTATAACGGCCATTTGGTATGCCAAGTTGGAAGATTCAGTAAAGCAGAACTGGGAGGAGTTAGTCGAGTCCCTCATCACTCAGTACTCTTACAACACCTAAATTGAGGTCACAACTCGTGAACTTAAGGCGACGCGTCAAGAGCCAAAGGAAGGTTTCTCCGAGTTTGTGACAAGATGGAGGGCCAAAGCATCCATATAATTGTTCAACCTTCAGAGAAAGATCAGATCAGAATGGTTGTCCAAAATCTGCATGGCAAGTTGTTGCAGAAAATGATTATTCTCCCCCTATTTACATTCAAGGAACTTCATGCGATGGGGGTTGAAATCGAGAATGCCATGAAGCAGGGGATTATTACCGATGATAAGGAGCTGGCTAAGAGGCCGTTTGTTCGCAGTTCCAATGCTACCAGTGGTAGCACAGCTACGAGGCCATCAGATGTAAGTGTTGTCACCACAACAAAAACTGCCAACCCCTTTTCCAACCAAGGCCCGCAAACACCATCCAATCATACTCAACCTCCGGGATAGAATTTATCACCCACTATACATGACCCTATCCAAAGCCATGTAGGTGCTGATCAAGAAAGGGCACCTCAAGCCCTTAGAACCTCGCCCACTTCCTGACCCTCTTTCACCCAAACATAACCCTGCAAAGTACTATGCATTTCACTAACAGCACGGTCATGACACCAACCAGTGCTTTTGCTTGCATCATGAGATTCAGGATCTCATTGACAACATGATCATCGCTCTACCCCAGAAACTAAATGTAACCACAAATCTACTCCCGGCCCATAATTAAGTCCCCCTACCTTGAAATCTCAACCTTATCCATACACTGGCCACCTCTTATGACTGCGACGTATATATTACCCCTCTCACCCACCAAAACTGATGTTGTTCATTCCTAAGGGCACAGATTTGTGCATGATGGGCGCATCTAATCCACAACCTGCGGCTCACAATGTGGTGACAATACCCATGTTAAAGGAGGTTTTTGCCTCGGAGGGAGGTACCGGTTTGTCGTTAAGGTGTCTCGGGGACCTATCTAAAAAGGCATATGATCTGAGTTTCTATATCATACCAAACACTCAAACCAGGCCTGAAGTAGTGTTACCAACCTCGGTGGAGATTAATGTGGTTAGGAAGGATGGCCCGAGCCAAGGGTTGGATGACCTTGTAGATCTTGAAGAGGATCTAGATAACATGCAGTTCTTCGATGAGCATGATCAGGGAGAGGTACAGATAAGGTGGTTCGACCTAAACGGATCGGCTGATAATATCGGTTGGCTGAGTGATGAGCCAGACAAGGAAGAAAAAACTGGGATGCCAAAGGAAAAGAAAGCTGAGACAACTGTGGTAGCCGGGAAGGCGGATGAGAAAGGAAAATTACAGGAGGGCACATGTGTGGGAAAACCAACCCAAGAAATGGGTATTGTGAATACTATAGATAGTAAACAAGAAGTTGCACTGAGGTAATTTGAGAGAGAAAGAGTCAAAAACAGCCAGAAAATCACAGCAGTGTGTCGCCCTGAGAGGGACACTTGTACTATGAAGATGATTCAGGTAGAGCCGAACAACTGCTTGTCAGTAGCTAATGGCAAGTGGTGGGACAACACAAATCTGCATCTAGCCCATACTGACGAAGACTTGGGAGACTGCACCCCAGATAATACATGGTATGCTGAGGAGATAGATCATGTCACAAGAAATGGACGGTACTTTAAGCCACCACACCTAGATCAAGCAGATCTATCAGGAAAGGACAAGGAGGTCGAGAAACAAAAGGAGAAGCAACTAGAAGATGAGCTGCTTCTGAAGCAGCTCAATAAAATCCAAGCTGATATCTCTATCTGGGTGGTCCTTATGGTTTCACGGCTACACCAACAGTCAGTATTGTCAGCAATGGACAAGGCTAAATTGTCCATTGGTACTACACCCGAGTGTAGATGTCCCGAACGTCCCAGGAGGAAATCCTGTTTCGTTCATTTGGGGCTTACTACAGTTCGGACTCAAATGTCATGGTTCTTAATCTGATCTCGCAAAGCGCAATACGAGATTGATAAATCACCAAAGAGTCCAAATCCGGCAAATCGTTTTGGAAAACTGATTTTTAAGAAAGAAGTGCCAAACATGGACTGCTTTTCCAGATACAGAGTCCCCACCAAAATATTTTATTTTGGGGAAATTTAGGAAACCCTGACTCATTGCCTAAGGCCACGTGTCCGTCATCACCAAAGTTGCCTCAACTCCGGAACTTGGGTACGATTGGGGAAGGTCAGCTATGAGCACCCCCACTCGCCCGATCAAAGATCGGCCGCTATTAAACATGATATCTTGTTTTGAAAACATTGCGTGCTCTAATTCCGATTAATTAGCTAATCTTACAATGTTATGTGCACACCAAACAAGTATAGATTAGATCGCCTAATTTGGAACAAAGCATCACATATCCGTTTGTTTGGAAAATGGTTTAAGGTTTGCTAATCGTATGTAGGCTAAATCACGAATTTCAATGAATTGTCCCAATTCAAGCAACCCAACCTTCACCCGCAGGCATTCAGGCAATTATATCACATAAGCAATTAGCCTCATGGTAAGCATGCTATCATGCCAGTCACTCACACACATACAAGGATTCTAAAACATAAACACTTACCGAGTACTCCTAGCCAAAGAAAGAAACTAATTAGAAAACATGTATGAATCCTAACTATGTTAAGATGCCTAATGCAACACATGCAAAATGCAACTAGAATAGGCTCGGCTATCTAAGAATGGCATGTGAAATGCGACAACTCGATACACGTATTCAAGTTGGAATTGAAATGCTATGCAATTAGTATAATGCACCGAGCCCGATGCATGCAATACGAATGAATGTATGCAAACATGCTGACATGAGGTATGCTAATCGAAACATGACCTAAAACTAACCATAAAAAGCAGGTAAGTAAAAGGGAGAAAGACGTGGGGTTGGAAGACATTCACACACGCACGCACCCTTATTACAAATCCGCCCTCTCGACGGAGGGTCCGAAAGAATAATACAAACCAAATGAATAATTAACTACTCTAGCTAATTAATTATTATAGACCCTTAATTAATTAACAAATTAATTACAAAATAAACTAACTATGAAATTCGAAAGGCCGCCGTAGCTCCACCTGCGAAATGATTGGATGATGCATGCTCGATTTGCCGCGCTCGGAAACCCGTTGCCATGCCAACTGTTGCCTCTGTTTGCACTGTTCTACACCTTTGAGAATTGTGAAAATCCTAAGGTTGCTTCTAAACCACTCCCTGAGCACTTTGGGATGCCACCGGCCAAGAGAAAATACCACCGGCCATGGGAATATGGTCATTGACCAAAAATGGGATCACCGGCTTGATTTTTGTAGTCGGCCAGCACTGAAGTTGGCCGACCGGCCATTTCTTCCTGCAGAACACTGGTTTTGCTGCAACAGAGGACAGACAGTGCACGACATGGAATTTACAAGCCAAATGTATGCACGACCACCCTCCCTATCATGCTATGGACTCAAGGGAGTATGGCCCTCGATCCTCGGGCCACCAATCACGCATTTCGATGCATGATGGCCAAAGGTGTCAAAGGTGCCTATCAATATGGAATGGATGCAACAAACAAATGAATGCTACACACTCTATCATGTTGAGATCAAGAGCGTCGGCGACTAAGGGTTTAGGGATGTTTCGTCACTTTTAGTACGAACGTCCCTCGCCCCTCGAGTTTGGCTTGACACCCCAAACCAAACATATTGCAATGCATGTATGCCAAACGCAATGCAACATGGAAAAGCGATGTTATGCAACCTAAGCATGCCAAATGCAATAGGACTGAAGTATGCAGACAAGACTAAGGTAGCAAGCATGCCAAATGCAATGCAACCTAAGCATGCAAGTTAAGCTAATGTAACATGGGCACGCCAAGTATGCAACAATGTCATGTAATACAATTAGCTAAATATCATGCGATATACCAAACATGCAAACATGATGCAATACAAGCATGCAAATATCATGAAAGCAAACATGCTCAATGGACTTAAACTAGAATGGGCAAACCTCAGCCGCGCCAAAACAGTGGCCAAAACAGCTAAATCAAAGGACCAAAAACGGAGGCATGCGCACACGTACATTGGTCTACAAGCTAGGCCACAATGCACAACGTTTAAACATGAGCAAGATGGGATAAACACGAGGATATGACGACGCAACAAGCTCTGAAACCATGTCAGTAATGATGCCAAATCATGCACCTAAGGTAAACAAAGCATGCTAATGGGCTTAAGGTTCAAAGCTAACCAAGATACTTAAACTATGGCCATATCAACCAAGCCCCACAAGGCCATGATGACTTAAAACAGTCTTAGGGCAGACCAAAATAAGGCTAGAGCACACATGAAACAAGGCCAAAACATGCTATAAAGGCGAGCACAAAACAAGGTGCACACAAGGCCCAAAAGGGCAAATGCACTACACCTACTACAACCAATCAAGGCATGGATTAGGCCCATAAAATTAGAGTTATAATCCGTCAAAAGGAGCCCCAAAACCCACTGATATGGCAGCCCAAGGACTTAAACAAAGAGGCATGCACAATGACCCTTTTTTAAGGCACAAAAGAACAACTCTTCGAAGCGTTGAAAGGACGACAAATGAAATCATACAAGCATGAGGCACGGACTGAAATAGCATGACAAGTGATTCCAAATCACTGAAATAACCCAAATAAATTATGCTCATGACTCATACACCCAAAGCCAACAAGCCAAAATGCATGGTGGCCGTACAAAGCATGGCATATGTGACCCAAGTAACCAAAAACAGACCTCAAGCATGATGAAACAAAGCTAAAAGCTTCTCAAAGTTAAGCCAAAACATGTAAGCATGGTGGTCTAAACACAAGGTGCATGTTAAGGCAAATGAGCGAATTGCAAAGCAAGCATATGGAGCATGTGAGAGACCACTAAACCAACTTAAAATAGAGGTATATCATGCCAAAATAACACTAAATACCCACTGAAATGAGGTCAACAAAAGCTATGCAAACATGCTACCTTTATGAGCCCTAAATGCAAGCAAATGAGTCACAAGGGGAGAGGGGTGTCCCCCCCCATACAAGACCTCAAAACCACTTCTCTACCACTAAAAATCCCCTAGATTTCAGTGGTGAGAAGGCCAAAATAAAAGGGTTACAAAGCTCAAAGAAGAAGGCACAAAAAGAGTCCAAACAAGGCCTAAGAGGGGGTGGTCGACCCCTAACACAAAAGTGACCTTAATGAAACATCTCAAGCATGGAAATACAGAACTTTTATCAGTTATACACTAAGGTCGAAACAACATGAAAATAGGCCTAAAACCTTAAGCGAAAATGGGGAATAAAAGGGTAAGTTCTCACCCTTGAAGAACACTTCAAGAACACCAGGTCCAGCACCTCCTTTTGATCAAAACCAACTCAAAAACTCTGAAATCAAACCCTTAGAACCTCACCAATCAAAGTATAGTGTAACACTAGGTGTCTTAGTGCAAAACTAAGAACAAAAACCCCTTTAGAACACTATTACACACACAAATATAGAGAGAGAGAGGGAGATAGAGAGATATAGATATATATGCCCTATATCAGAGTTGTTCAACCTCTAGAAAGGGAGGGGAGACCCTCCTTTTATAGAAAAATCAATTTGCAAAGCTTCCAAAGGAAGCTAGACAAGGATGAAATCCTTCCATACACATGTATGGAGGGGGTGTATTGTGGATGCCAGCTATTATAGCTGGCATAAAATATCTGCCAAAAGCAGATGGAAAGGGGTCGACCGGAAAATATGGCCGATTGACCAATAAAAATGGCCGGCCAACCAAAACCATTGCCGACCGGCCAACACCTTTGGCCGGTAGCAAGAAAACAGGGTCGGTGGCCTCAAGCCAAGGCCGGTGAGGTGTGGGGATGGCCAACAAGCCATTCCCTGCCCTCAGAAGCAAAAACACAAGTGTTTAGTGCATAACCAAGCACAAAGCAAACAAGTCGAGAGGTCTTGAGGCAAGGCGCGCACCCGAAACCTCCGAGAACTCAAGACGAACACGAACATGGATGATCACCGAGTGTTCAAACGGTGACGTCCAAGTCTTGAGGACAGTCAAAAATGGGGTCTCTACAGTTGCCCCTCTTTGGCAGAACTCGAAAGTCATAACAATGACGGGAGTGAGTGTCAAAGCCCAAAGACGACCCATTTTTGACAAGGCCGAAGACTTAGACAAAGCATACAAGCTAACAAGATATGTGCCCGTAGGCAGGGGCAAGATGCAGGACAATGCACGATGCCTAACATAACTTATGATCATGCAAAGAAAGCTGTAACGAAGCATAACATGCAACAATTTTAAGCGAGCCAAAAACCAAACTACGTTACGATGCAGAAAGGATGTAAGAGAATTATTTAATTCTCATTACGTCTCACACGGAGAAGACAATACCTATGCGGTTCGTCTGGTCGTGCCAGCTTCAAATGAGCCGTACATACAATATCGTGCCTGAAAAAGAAAAAGAACTTAACAAGTACAACATCGTTAGAAAATATGCATAGCAATGCAAGTGAGAAATGCGTGATAACGCAGGTGAAGTGTGCATAACAATGCAAGGAGGGCATGCGCGACAACGCAAGCCGAATAGGACGCATAACAATGCGATTCGAAACAAGTATAACAATGCTAGGTAGGCACAAACACATATAAGTAAAGCATACGCGACAACGCATACAATGTGTGAAGGTGAGGATAATTATGAACACATGTAAGTAAAGTACACGTGACAACGTGTACAATGTGTAAGGAACTTGAACACATGTAAGTAAAACACATGCGACAACGTGTACAATGCGTGAAATAAGGAACTTGAACACATGTAAGTAAAGTACACGCGACAACGCATACAATGTGTGAAGGTGAAGATAATTATGAACACATGTAAGTAAAGTACATGCGACAACGTGTACAATGTGTAAGGAACTTGAACACATGTAAGTAAAGCACACACGACAATGTGTACAATGTGTGAAATAATGAACTTGAACACATGTAAGTAAAGTACACGCGACAACGCATACAATGTGTGAAGCTGAAGATAATTATGAACACATGTAAGTAAAGTACACCCGACAACGTGTACAATGTGTGAAATAAGGAACTTGAACACATGTAAGTAAAGTACACGCGACAACGCATACAATGTGTGAAATAAGGAACTTGAACACATGTAAGTAAAGTACATGCGGCAACGCATACAATGTGTGTAGCAAAGAATAAATAATTTTCAGCATAAGTATGGTGAAGGCATGCTATTTGAGATATTGAGATGCAACCAAAACAAGACGAGGCATTGTTCAACGAAAGACGCGTAGCGAGTGCCCTTATTCTAGTTATAACAAAGCGTTGTAATATAACCAGTTTAAAGCGATCTGCGGAACTCGCAAGATACAAAAAGATACGAGAAAGGATGCACCTTGCACGCACCGAGCATCGCACATAGAAGACACGGCTCGAGGTCAACACGAAGGCCGGTTAAGGTTCAAAAGTGCACCTTCTTGCACTGTCTTGGGTAATGGAGGCGCCAAACCACATAACTGACCCAAACAAGGGTATGTGAGGTGCATCGACCACAAGGGGAGGCCACCGATATTAATCCAGACATTCTGCTGCTTTTTCTTTTCTTTGCTTTGTTCAGACATTTTGTTACTTTTCTCCCCTTTTGCTTTACTTTTCTTTTTACTAGTAGTTTAAGCACATTGCATTGCATCAGGCAGGTTTTATTTTCCTCAAAACTATGTACTTGAAAAGATGATGGAATGAAACAAGCTTTTTGTTGAAAAAGTTTTGCATTTGTACATTCTATACATCGCATCGCATCGCATCAAATTACATAACAATGTAAATGAGATTGAACTTTGTTTTGAAAATTAAGCACTTGTACCGTAATAATCAGGTAGTGAACCGACTAACGACAGAACAACTCGATAAACAAAACAACGACCTTAACAAGTTAATCAAGTGTAAATACAACTCGATAAGCAAAACAAAGACTTAAAGAGAACGAAATACAACTCGATAAACAAATGTACAACAACTCGATAAGCAAATAGGTGTGACTTCGCAAAATCAGCACCCGAGGCACCGGAAATGGAACCAGTCATAATTTTTCAGAATACTCAGCAAACAGGCAGTCCTGGGGATAAAAGGGAAGGCCATCGGCGACAATAAATGGCCATCGGCCATAATAACAAGCCGACCGGCCAAAATGGTGGTCGACCGGCATTATTTTTGGCCAACCGGCCAAAAATGGCAAGGACCACCAGAATGCTGCCACCTGTCTCCCACTCACATCTTATCTTCTACAAAATCCCCAACTTCGTGGTTTTCCTCATTTCAACACTGGTTGGCACCAAATGGAAGAGTTTCTTGCCCAAAATCTCGCAAATTGGATTGCCAACTTGGATGGCTCGGAAAAGCTAAATTTCTGAGGTTTCGGCATAAATGCACTATTCACGCTGAGTCGCACTCCACTACATCTTCCATTCCTCAATGCCGCGCCAAGGTTTTGGAATCCAGTAACTCATGTCTTTAGCTTTGGTGGGCAAGAGGTGTGTCCTACCTTCGAAGATTTCCAAGCTTTGATAGAATCCCAGCGCAATGAAGAAATCTTGCCCCAACTTCGCTTCAGCCACGCCCAAGTGTAGACACCCCATTTTCGACCGTCCTCAAGGCTTGGACGTCACCGCTTGAACACTCGGTGATCCTCTTTGTTTGTGTTCGTCTTGAGTTCCCGAAGGTTTTGGCTGCGCGCCTTGCCTTAGGATCTCTCGACTCGACTGTTCCATGTTTGGTTTTGGCACCAAACACTTGTGTTTTTGCCTTAAAGGGCAGGGAATGGCTTGTTGGCCATCCCCACATCCCACCGGCCGTCCCCTAACATGACCGGCTGTTTATGGGTGCTTGCGTAGACCACATGTTTTGCTTGCATAGACCGCATGTTTTGCTCGCGTAGACTGCATGTTTTACTTGCGTAGACCGCATGTTATATCATGACTTGCGTAAACCGCATGTTTTATTTGCGTAGACCGCATGTTTTACCTGCGTAGACCGCATGCTTTGCTCCCGTAGACCGCATGTTTGTAACCGGCTTCATTGCCTACGTAGACAGCATGCTCGTGTTCAACTTCATTGCTCGCGTAGACCGCATACTTATGTTCAATTTCATCGATTGCGTGGACCGCATACTTCACCTACACGCGTTCAATATTCATTGCTTGCGTAGACCGCATGCTTTATGTACATGTGTTTGTACCTTCACGGCATTGTCATGCCTCTCACTTGATTTGTATTGTCATGCATTTTTCAATCGCGTTATGTGCATGTTACTAATAAAATCATACCTGTTAAGTTTGTTCCCTTCGCAAGCACGATATTGTATGTACGGTTCATTTGCGACTGGTGGAACCAGGCGAACCAAACAGGTATTGTATCCTCCGAGTGAGACGTATTGAGAATTGCATAATTCTCTTACATCCTTTCTGCATTGTAGTGTAGTTTGGTGTGTGCTAGCTTAAAACTGTTGCATGTGTGCTTCGTTACAGCTTTCTTTGCATGATCATAAGTTATGCACGGTTTCGTGCATTGTCTTGCATTTTGCCCCTGCCTTCGGGCGCATACCTTGTTTGTCTTGCATGCTTTGTCTATGTCTCCGGCCTTGTCAAAAATGGGTCGTCTCTGGGCTTTGACATTCACTCCTGTCATTGTTATGACTTCCGAGTTCTGTCAAAGAGGGGCAACTGTAGACACCCCATTTTTGACCATCCTCAAGGCTTGGACGTCACCATTTGAACACTCGGTGATCCTCTTTGTTTGTGTTTGTCTTGAGTTCCCGAAGGTTTTGGCTGCGCGCCTTGCCTCAGGATCTCTCGACTCGACTGTTCCGTGTTTGGTTGGGCAGTAAACACTTGTGTTTTTGCCTTGAAGGGTAGGGAATGGCTTGTTGGCCATCCCCACATCCCACCGGCCTTCCCCTAACATCACCGGCTGTTTATGGGTGCCACCGGCCATGGTTTCTTAAAACCAATGGCCGGTCGGCACTATATTTGGCCGACCGGCACTTTATTTTGCCGGCGACCTCTTTTGCTGGCCGGTGTGACTCCTTTGCACCCTTGAGGTGTGGTGCATGCCAGCTGTGCCAGCTGGAATGCACCATCACTCCTCCCCGTGCCGTTTTTGGCTGGTGTGAACCTTTGAACCCCCTTTTCTTCTAGAAGCTTAAACCCTTTGGCCAAGCTTCCTGGGGAAGCTTGGCCAGCTGTATTAGCTTCTCCAAGAAGCCAAGAACCCTTTGCACCCTTTGCCCCTTTCATCTAGCTTCTTGGAGAAGCCTAGAACCTTGGCATTTGCCTATATAAGCACTCATCATCTCCCTTTGTTGGGGGTTAGAGCTTTTGAATAAAAAAAACCAAAGCTTCTATATCTATATATCTGATATATCATCCTCTCTCTCTATATCTCTCTCATCCTTAGGGTGTGTTTGGAAGCCTAAAAGTGCATTTTGACCTTACTTTTGCACTAACACACACCATTACACCATGCTCCGAGATTGAGAGGCATTGAGGGTTGTTTGTTGAGGTTTTGGACTGATTTTGATCAGTAGAGAGTGGCTGGATCATCTGTTCTTCAAGGTTTCTTCAAGGGTGAGACATTTGCTTTAGTTTCCCCAATCTTGCACTAGTTTTCTACCTGTCTTGCATGCTGATTTGAACTTTGTGTATAACATAAAAAAGTCTTGTATTTTCACGCTTAACATCTTTCATTAAGGGTGTTTTGGCATTGGGGGTCGAACTCCCCCCCTTAGGCCTCTTTTGGCCTATTTTGGTGCCCTTTTCTTTAAGCTTTGTTTACTTTGTTGTGATTGGTCTCATCACCACTGAAATCCAATGGATTTTCAGTGGCGATGAAGTGATTTTGAAGTCTTGTGTAGGGAAGGGACACCCCTCTCCCCTTTGTCCTTCTTTTACCTTTGTTTTGGCTTAAAAGGGCAACATGCATGCTTGGTTGTTTTTGGTCCCATCTCAGAGGTTTCTGGGTGTCTATTAGTCATGTTATATCTCTGTCTTTGGTTGGATTTGTAGCCCTTAGCATGCATCTTGTACTTGCTTTGTAATTCCTTATCTTGTCTAGAAATGTGCCATGTGTTTAGCCTAGTATATCTTCATGATTTGGCTTAGCTTATTGAAGCTTTTGGTCATGATTTGTCATGCTTTAGGTCTATTGGCCACTGTTTTTGTCATGTTTGTCGTGTTTTATATAGCTCCTTTGCATTCTAGAATTTTGGCCTTGAGTGAATGAGTCATTAGCATGCTTTGGTTAGGTTGTTTAAATGATTTGGAGTCACTTCTTATGCTATTTCAGTCCCTATATCATGCTTGTATGATAGCATTTATCATCCCTTTCATGCCTTGAGGTGTTGTAGTTTTGTGCCTTGAAATGGGCATTGTGCACGCTTGTATGTTTAAGTCACTTGGGTTGCCATTCATGAGGGTTTTGGGGCGTGTTTTAAGGCATTAAAACTCTATTTTTTGGTTGTTTCATTCATACCATGTGTGGTTATGATAGTTGTGGTAGAAGGCTTCTTTTATGCCTTAGCCTTATGCTCTTTGGTATGCAAGTTTGCATGAGTATTTGCCCATCATTCTATCACTTTTGGCCACTATTTTGGGGTGTGGCCGAGGGTCCTCCATCTTAGTGTAAGTCCATGGATCATATATTTGCATCTTGTAGTATGCTCATGACATTGCATGTTGTGGTATCCTTATGGTTTGTGCATTGTTGCATGCCCACCTCTTTGCATACTTGCCTATCTAGTGTGCATTGCAGTATTGCTTGTAGTGTTGCATGATAGTGGCATTACCATGTTGTTTGCATGATAGTTTGCATTGCATCACATTTGACATGTTTTGCATCTTAGCTTCTTGTTGCATTTTTGAGCCATGTTTGCACAACATGCATTGCATTGCTTGGTTTGGGGTGTCAAACCTAGTGTGAGGGTGAGAGGTGTTCATACTACAAGTGATGAAACACATCTCAACCCTCGGTCACCGAGGCCCTTGACTTTGACATGATAGGGTCTTGGTCCTCATTTGTGTGTTGCATGCATTTTACATTGAATGGCAAGTTTGGTCCCTTAGGCTATCATGCGCAATTGATGGCCCAAGGATCAAGGACCATGCTCCCCTGAGTTCAATACATGATAGGGAACATGACCATGCTTACATGTGCTTGAAATTCTATGCCATGCACTACTTGTCCTCTGCTGCTGTCAAAACTATTTTCTGCAGGAAGTTTTTGCCGACCGGCAACATTTAGTGCCGACCGGCCATTAGCGAATGGCCGATAATTTCATCAGAAGCCGACGGCATTTTACCATGGCCGGTGGTCATTTCACTTAGCCGATGGTGTTCTGCAGTGCTCATTGAAGATACCCTGGGACTTTGGCAGTTTTCAGAGAAGCAAGAGGCAGTAGTGCTATGGCTATGGGCTTCCGGGCAAGATGGATCGAGCATGCATCATTCGCGCATCCCGAGGCAGGGCTGCGGTCATCTCTATTTTGCATTTAATTTGTTAAATTAAAGGGTCTGTAATAATTAATTAGCTAAGATAAGTAATTCATTATTCGGATTGTATTATTCTTTTGGTCCCTCCAAGTGAGGGCATATGTGTAATAAGTGTGTGTGAGTGTGTGTATGTCTTCCAACCCCACGTCTTTCTTCCCTTTTATTTACTAGCTTTCATTGGTTAGATTAGGGCATATTTAAATTAGCATACCTTATGCAATGCATGCATGCATCCATACATTTGTCTTGCATGCACCGGGCTCGGCGCATCATACTAACTGCATCTGCATTTCAATTCCAAATTGAATACGTGTTAGTGGCAGCATTTCACATGTCATTGTAGATTAGCCGAGCCTATTGTAGTTGCATCTTGTATGTGTTGCATTAGCCATCTTAACATGAGCTAGGATCACGCATTGATTACTAACTAGTTTTTGTTTTGGCTTGGAGTACTAGGTAAGCTTTTATGCTTTAGCATATCGCATGCGTGTGAATGTTACCATAATAGCATGATTACCATGAGGCTAGCTGCTTATGTGATATAACTGCTTGAATGCCTGTGGATGGAGGTCAAATTACCTAAACTGGAATAAATGCATTAAAACTGTGAGTTTTAAGCCCACTAGATAGTGGCAAAACCATCTTTTCTAAAAGCCCACTTGAGGGTGGCAAAATCTTCATTTTAACCTACTTGCGAGTAGTAAACCATTTCCAAAACTAACATGAAATGTTTTGTTCCAATTTTGGCGATTTGGTCTATACTTGTTTGCTGTGCGCATAACATAGTAAATTTAGGCTAATAAACGGAATAAGAACACATAACGTTTTCAAAATTGGATATCATGGTTAGTAGAGGCCGGTCTTCAGACCGGGCGAGAGGGGGTGCTCATAGCTGACCTTCCCCAATCGTACCCAAGTTCCCGAGCCGAGGCAACTTTGGTGATGACAGACACGTGGCCTTTGGCACCGAGTCAGGGTTTCCTAAATTCCCCCATTAAAATATTTAGGTGGCGACTCTGTATCTGGCAAAGCAGTCCATGTTTGGCACTTCTTTTCAAAAATCTGTTTCTCAAAACAATTTGCCGGATTTGGACTCTTTGGTTCAGATTAAGAACCGTGACATTTGAGTCCTGAACTGTAGTAGACCCACAAACGAGCGGAACGGGGGTTCATCCTCCCGGGGCGTTCGGGGACGTCTACAGTTTCTGGCGACTCTGCTGGGGAGATTAGAGAACTTGACTCGAACTCATGATATCTTGTTTTGACCACACTTATGTGTTTCTTTGCATTGCATGTGCATTGGTGCGCCTAGGACACCGTGTTGGCCATCTGCTATTCCTGAGCGATTTGCTGGAGGCTTGTCTTGTCAAGGCATGACCATAAGGCTGACCGGTTGCGGGCTCTGCCAGTATGGGAACACAAACCCCGGTTTTACTGGGGCACCCTTTTCGACCATTCGACCTAGTGCATATCGAAATCCATAGTGACCATTCCAAACTAGGACAGGTTGCTTACCCGATGTTAGGTTGTTTGAAACCGCTGCGTGCGTAGTGAAACCCTAGCTCCTGACAAAATAGGACAGGGAAACCCTACCCCAACATAGGGGTGTTTTGGCTCTCACTTGTTTGTTATGTGCTTTAGAGTGCGTCTCTACAGGAATGCATGTATCAGTTTACAAGTTTGAGTATCAGGCCTGTGGGCATCAGCATCAGTATTTGGGGAATCAGTTTTACCCAAGGGTGTCAGTTTTTGGACAGATATTTGGGGAACAGTGATCAGTATTGAGTACAGTCGTTCCGCTATGCTCATATCCGTTCCAGTGAAATTGAGCTGAGATGCTATCCCTGGAACTATAGCTTCAGAAGGCTCCACTATCCCCTAGGTACATTGGACTTGTGCTGATAGACTTTGTCGGGTCAGAGATTCAGTTCAAGGGTAATCAGTGTTCCTTTGCCAGAGGCAGGGTAAAAGGGCCAGTCAGGCACAGATCATCAGTTCAACAGTCTTCGGATCAGCAGGCATTATCCATCTCACCTGTGCACAGTTGGGTTGAGCTATCTGTTTTTTACCTCAGGGAGATATACCGGTTGCGCAGTTAGATCAGGACAATATATCGAGTCTGGAAGAGATGGTGCGCCAACTCCAGGATAGTATGAAAGTCATGCAGCAAGACGCTATCCGTCAAGCGGAATTCGCCAAGCAACAGGCTGTGGTCATAGCCCAACAGGCAGAGACAATTGCCAGGCTAGAGCAGCAAACTGGAGTATCTACTTCACACCAGGCTCCTCCCCCGCCAAGGGCTCTGATACCCGAGGAGACACCAAATGTCCAGGCAGATATGGACATTCCAACAGGGTCAGCTCCACTCCCGGTTCTACCCCAACTATCCAAGACATCCATCAACCTACCGGACTCCCCCTTTGAGTTCAAGACAGACCCAACAGCATTGAAAGTGAGCAAGCTTGAGAAATTGTTCAAAAAGTCTCAAGGGGCCCACTCTATTCCTGATATAGAGGATGGTTATACCGACTCAGTGGTGACATTACCGGATCAGTTCAAGATGCCACATATCGATCGATTCGATGGCTCTGCAGACCCAATGGTGCACCTCCAACTGTTTTCTGATATCTTGAGGCCAATACGTTTGACCACAGCCCAGAAGCTGTCACTATTCGGTCGAACCCTATCTGGGATAGCCGCAATCTGGTATACGAAATTAGAGAACTCTGTGAAACAGAATTGGGAAGAGATGGCTGAGGCCTTCAATGATCAATACTCCTACAACACACAAATCGAGGTCACAACTCGTTATCTTGAAGTCACCCGCCAAGAGCCAAAGGAGGGTTTTTCAGAGTTTATGGCGAGGTGGAGAGCAAAGGCCTCAATGATGGCTACAAGGCCTTCCGACAAAGACCAGATAAGGATGGTTGTGCGCAACCTCCAACCCAAACTGATGCAGAAAATGATTGTGCTCCCCTTCCCTACCTTTTCAGATCTGCATGAGATGGGGGTACAAATCGAGGACGCTATGAAGCAGGGCCTCATTGACCAGGAGAAGGAGCAGCCAAGGAGCGCGTTTACCCGCAGTTCGAATGCGACCACCGGTGGTGACGCAGCTGCTAGGACTTCAGACATGGGCATGGTCGCCACCACCACGCCAAGAGCAGCCACCCCCTTTGTTGGTGCATCCACTTCAAACCCCCGAACTTCAGACTATCTACCCCGAGGCAAGAGGGTTTTCACCCCACTCTTTATACCTTTGTCTAAAGCTCTAGGGGTCCTACTCAGGAAAGGACATCTGAAACCGTTAGAATAACGGCCTCTACCCGATCCTCTCCCTGCAAAGCATGACCCGACTAAGTACTGTGCTTTTCATCAACAAACCGGTCATGACACTGACAGTTGCGTCTGTCTCCGCCACGAGATACAAAATTTGATCGACAACGGGGTCATCCCCGCACCAGGTCCTGCAAAGTCTATCGGCACTTGATCAGTGAACTTGTGGGGGATAGTGTGATGTGATCAAGGGATGAACCACCTGCGGGCGGCGTTCAGTTTATTTCAGATATGGTGTATGGCACGCACTGTTTTGAGCATTTGTGAATGCTGGTTTTTGTATATTCTGACTTGGGTATTATGTCAGTCTTGTTGTGTTATTTTGAGTCTGTCTCTTTGTTTTGAGTCAGTCTTTTTGTTTCGGGTCTGTCTTGTCGTATTGAGTCAGTCCTATTGTGTAGGAGTCGGGTGATTCCGGGAATGTTACCTCAAACATCACTTGCTTGTTTGTGTTTGTATTTTCGTTTTCTTTTGAGTCTGTTTCTGCCTTGGAGCCAGTGATGCCAACAGATTTGAATGAACAGCAGTGGTTTTTCATGCTTTTGTGTTTGCTTCTGCCGTGTGCCAGTTGTGCCAGAAATTCTAAATGAGATGGCAGTATTTGGCTGGAAGCTGTGTCTTTTCTGTGCCTTGAATTCGTTGCATCGACCTAAGTTTTCCAAAACTTTTTTTTTTCGAAACATTGTGATAAAAAATGAAGAGGAAGGAATTCCTCGGGTTTTGCAAAATTTGATCAACTGAGAGAAAGAGAGGCGTGCTAAGCCCTTAATGAATGAAATCATGTTTGTTAACGTGAGTACTGTGAAGGACCCTGGCTTGATCCAGATTGGTTCCACGCTATCTTCAGCGCGAGCAATTTGTCGCTTTCTTAAAAATTTTCAAAAAAAAAAAATATTTTGCGCGGTCCTGTGTGGAATCGCTCTTGCGATGTGCAGCTTAGGATCGCTCTCAGCCTCGAGACATGAGCCCTTGCTTTCAAACCTTGAACCACAATTCAGAATGTTCAACGGTCAACTAAAACATGAGGCCTGTGTGGCCAGATCAGAAGCAGCCCATGAATCAAAGGCAAGAAAGTCAGATCAAGAAGATCAGATGTCATCAAAAGAAGCTTGCAAAGCTAGATCAGAAGCACCCCTGGAACTAGGGGCAAAGAATTTCAAATGTGCTCGAAGAGCGGAAGATGGATCATTCCACAAATCAAAGAAGGCCGGCAAGAATGCCAAATCCCAGAAGGGAGGAAAGAAGACAGTTTCTACTGAAGAACAACTGAGTTTCGATCCACAACACTAGGGGCAAATTCAGACCCCCATTGGATGGACTCCTACATCATCAGCGAACAGCAGCCATTCTCCTGGATTCAGATGACTTGGGGATCTCAAAACCATTTGACATGGACCAAGCTACACTTTTACCCTTTGAGAGGCTCGCTGGGCCGAAAACCCGGAAGGGCGACCCAGGCAAAAGTTAGAGCAAGAGAAAAATACAAAAAAAGAAGAAAGACAAAAAATACAAGGAAAAGAAAAGAAAAAAAAAATACAAAAAAATGCAGAAGAAATGAAAAGCGAAAAAATGCAAAAAAAAAAAAAAAACCTAAACAAAAAAATTGAAAAGAAAAGAAAAACATAGCTCGCAAGGTCGAAAACCTGCAACGGGCGCCTTGGCAAAAGTTAGAGCGCAAAATGAGAGGTTAAATACCCGAGTGTACCTTAACCCCGAACTACGTAAGGCTTGATTCCCATGTTTGGGATACGTGGGCAACTTCATTCTGAAGTCCAGCCACAAACACTTCCAAATCAAGTGTGTCCATGTGTTGGTTTTTGATGGTCCTCGCCTTCTCTGTATCCGAGAGTCCGGTTGTGATCATTACCATGAAGACTGATTACAATGCACTGCGGTGCCATTCAGACAAGGGGCAACTTTCTATTGCCATACAATGTGCTGCGGTGCCTTTCAAACAAGGGGCAACTTTCCGTTGCCATAAAGCTCTCCTCAAGCACGGGGCAGTTTTCCTTTGGATCTGAGGTTGTGCATCTCAAAAGTAGGTTCTCTGCTCGTTGAGCAGTGACCGTTTGCAAAAATAGTTTTTGAGAATTTTTACTAAGGTTGACAAATTTTCTTGAAAATTATTCTATCTTTTCCAAAAACTGGACCATTTCTTGGACCCAAAAAAGGAAAATTTTCAGTGCTCATAGCCTGACTTGCCTGATTTCAAAATCAAAAATTGAACAAACATGTTAATCTAACTCTCATTTTGGTCAAGATTGTTTTAGTAGGAAACAAAAATAAAAAATGGTTAAAATGATGAACTAGGGGCATAGTTGAGTCAGGCTTCCTGTCTTTTCCCTGTTGTCAATGCATTTGCCAGAAAGGGACACCATACTTGCCAAGAAGGGCACTCTACCTGCCAGAAAGGGCACAACTGAAGTCAACAACAAAGGGCTGAAAGCTCTCTCCTCCTCCGAGCAGCGAGGTATCAAGCCAAGTGCGAAGCACGAACTGGAATGGGATAAGATATTCCACTCCATCACCTGGATAGATCTGATCACGTCCAAACTCCCCAACAGGGCATCGTCAACCGATATCAGCTGCAGATTTGCTAAACACCCAGTTATAGTGCAACCCCTCTGTGGGAGAAACTCACTGTTATAAGCAGAGGAAAAAGAATCTAGCAGAATGCTAGGGGCAAGAGCCCACAACTTCCTGTTTATCCATCAACTACCCAGGGGAGGGATAAAAAATGAGAGATTGAAGAATAGAGAGATGTGCGCTGAGAGAAAAAGTGACAAAAGGGTTTTTTTTTTTTTTTTTTTTTTTTCAGAAAAACAGAGCCTGAGGGCCGAGTGATGTGAGAATCACAAATGAGAAATGGTGGGAAATAATACCCGGAGAAACTGGCTCCTCGTGCACTGAGAGGTCTCTCGTCTTTGTAACACGCCTGTGTGTCGTGTCTTCTGTTTTGTTTTTCTCGAATCTTGCTTTGAGTCGTTCTGGGCATGTCTCGATGTGTTTAGGTTGTTTACCTTTATTTTCCGTTGTTGGGTCGTCTTTGCTGTGTTCAGTCGTAGGCTCAATACCCCGGTCAAGAACCCATCTCTCAATTTCATAAAATCGTTTGTGCTCAGAGTGCTGTGCCATTCTCCACATTTGTACAAAACAAGATTCTTTCTTTCATAAACCGCAGGGTTCAACCCAGGTCATGTGAGAACAGTAGAACAAGGACCTATCTGAAGCTGTATGGGTTCTAGACTGCAAAGCAAAAGAAAAGAGGGAAAATCGAAGCATCTTAGTGTGTTTCACCTTCAGCAAATTCCGTGATTGTACTCCAGATGTACCTCCTCAGGCCTTGTCACTACTCCGAAGTATGAGTGTATCTCGGCCCCAAGCTTAAGCCTACTTCAAGTCAGAATGGCAATTAAAGCAACAGTAGATGTTATCTCTCTCTGATATGAACAGGGTGTGCCCGTTTTTGAGCTGAGTGTGTTGCAAACCCCTCCGAAAGGTAAATCGGAGGTCGCGTTCGAATTTGGTCTCGTTAATTTGATCAATTTCATTGCTTGCCCCTAGGGTCGCGGATGGGAGCTCGATTGTCTTTGAGCACCAAATCTCCTTCTTTCAAATTCCTAGAGTTAACCTTCTTGTTGAAAGCCCTGGCAATTCTGCGCTGATAACCTTGAACATGGTACAGTGCTTTCAGTCTTCTTTCATCAAAGAGCATGAGTTCTTCAAATCTGCTCTGCTGCCAATCTGCTTCAGCTATCTGACACTCAGCCAGCACTCTCAAAGATGGAACTTCAATCTCGATAGGTAGAACGGCCTCCATCCCATAAACTAATGAATACGGAGTCGCCCCAGTAGAAGTTCTAATCGACGTCCGGTAGCCCCACAGAGCGAATGGTAACTTATCTGGCCAGTCCCGGTAGGTTTCCACCATCTTTTGCAAAATGTGTTTGATGTTCTTGTTGGCGGCCTCAACTGCTCCGTTGGTCTGCAGCCGATATGTGGATGACTTATGAAAAACCATGTTGTATTTTTCCAGCAAGTCAATCACTTCCTTCTTGAAGTGGGAACCATTATCTGAGATAATCTCGTTCGGGACCCCGTAGCGACAGACGATGTTGTTTCTGATGAACTTCGCAACATGTGAAGCTTTCAACACTGCATAAGATTGGGCCTCAACCCACTTTGTAAAATAGTCTATCGCGACCAGAATAAACTCATGCCCATTAGACCCCTTCAGAGTGACGGCCCCAATCACTTCAATTCCCCAAACTGAAAAGGGCCATGGCGAAGTCATATTGTACAGCTTCGACGGCGGGATGTTCATGCGGTTTGCATGGATCAGACATTTGTGGCATCGCCGAACAAAGCCGATACAATCCTCCTCCATGGTGGACCAGTAGTAACCCTGTCTGAGGATCTTCCGAGCTAACATCACCCCGTTCATGTATGCTCCGCACTCTCCTCCATGGATGGCCTCCATTAGGTGCTTCGATTCTTCGGCATCAACACACAGCTTATGCATTCCCAGATGACCTCTTTTATACAATTTACCCCCACAGATGATGAACTGAGCAGCCATTCTTCTGATTGCCCTTTTATCCTTGGCATTTGCCCCTGGTGGATACGTTTCCTTCTCCAAGAAGTTCCAGACATCGTAATACCAGGGGTTCTTATCTTGAACATCTTCTATGGCAGCAATCGACTCGTAGGCTGGCGTAAACTTCTGGTCAATGATGATCGGATGCATCCGGACTCCGAAAGGGATGTCTATCACGGAAGATAGAGTTGCTAGTGAATCTGCGAACCTGTTGTTCTCTCTTAACAGATGAGTGAAGTTCAACTTCTCAAACCGAGGAATTAACAAGTCCAAGGTCTGGTGATACATTATCATCTTTTCTTCTTTGACTTTCCAATCTCCTTTCGCTTGAGATACAACAAGGTTCGAGTCCCCGATGACGTCCAACCGTTTTGCCCCTAGTTCTAGTCTACTTCTAAACCAGCAATGCATGCTTCATATTCTGCTTCGTTGTTCGAGACCTTGAATCGGAGTTTAAATGCGAGAGGGATATGGGACTTGTCGGGTGCTATCAGCAACACCCCTACTCCATAACCGTACTGGTTTGACGCTCCGTCAAAATACATCGTCCAAAACTCATCGTCGATATGCAAAATTGCCTCATCTGGGAATAAGTACTCGACTGCTTTATCCCCCTCAACTGGGTGATCGGCTCGGAACTCCGCTACCGCTCTTCCCTTGACTGACTTGCGCGTCACATATTTCAGATCGAATTCGGAAAGCAACAGCAACCAACGAGCTAGATTACCCGTAAGTGCCGGTTTCTCGAAGAGATATTTGATGGGATCTAATCTTGAAACCAACATTGCAGAGTGAGCTAACAGGTAGTGCCGCAGCTTCCTGGTACCCATACCAACGCTAAGCAAGCCTTTTCCAACGGTGTGTAGCGGGTTTCATTCTCCAGCATCTTCTTGCTCAGATAGTAGATAGACCTCTCCACTTTATCCTCTGATTCCTGCGCAAGCATGCAGCCCATCGTAGTTTCAGTCACTGAAAGGTACAAAATCAACGGTTTTCCCGGCTCAGGTGGTGACAACACGGCGGGTTCTGTAAGTATTCCTTGATCTGTTCAAAAGCAACTTGGCATCGGCCATCCCATTGGAACTTCTTTCCTTTCTTTAAGAGACCAAAAAGTGGTTCACAAGTCAAGGTTAATTTTGAGATAAACCATCTTATGAATTGCACTTTACCCAGAAAGCCTTTCACCTACTTTTCAGTCCTTGGTGGTGGTATTTCTAAGATGGCCTTAATTTTGGAAGGGCCGACCTCGATACCTCTCTGTGTAATCAAGAACCCCAGCATTTTCCCTGCTATAACACCAAATGTACACTTCTAAGGATTCAGTCGCAACCGAAATTCTCTGATCCTTTGGAAGAACTTTTGCAAGGCGGTGTAGTGGCCCTCCCTTTCTTTGGACTTGACAATCATGTCGTCCACGTACACCTCAACCTCTTTGTGGATCATGTCATGTAATATCGTGGTCGCGGCCCGTTGATGTGTAGCTCCAGCGTTCTTCAACCCAAATGGCATCACCCTGTAACAGTAAGTCCCCCACGGGGTGGTGAAAGCAGTCTTCTCCCGGTCTTCAGGTGCCACCACTCTCTGATTATAGCCCGAGAATCCATCCATGAACGAAAGCAAAGCATGCCCCGCTGTGAAGTCCACTAACTCATCAATATGCGGCAAGGGAAAGTCGTCCTTCGGACTAGCTCTGTTCAAATCCCTGAAATCCATGCATACCCGAACCCTACCATCCTTCTTCGGCACCGGAACGATGTTGGCCAACCAAGTTGGGTATTCAGACACCAGCAGGAGCCCTGCGTCAATTTGCTTGGTGACCTCTTCTTTAATCTTGAGAGCCCAGTCCGAGCAGATCCTTCTGAGTTTCTGTTTAACGGGTCGGGCCTCGGGGTCAAGAGGGATCCGTTGCTGTACAATCTCAGGATCGATTCCAAGCATGTCTTCATAGGACCACATGAAAACATCTTTGAAATCTTTTAATAAAGTGACTAAGCACTCGCGCTTCTCCAAAGACAACGTGGACCCGATCTGGACCAGCCGTGGGTCCTCCTCAGTACCCACATTAACTGTAGCGATTTCATCAACTAAAGGTTTAACAAACCTTTCCTGCGCTTGATCAATTAAGCGTTGCAAAACCGAAGGAATTTCTTCCCCGTCGTTTTTATCAAAATTTTGAAAGTCTTGATTAATACAATAAATCAAGGGCACAGAAAGTATTCAGAAATCACATCCATTCCATTCTCATTAAGCATTTCCAAATCGTCCGATTCTTCTGTTACAACAGACTCAAAAGAGAAAGAAAAAGACGACCTAGACAGGACTGTGGCATCCGGGTTATCACCTCCAAGAATACCGGACTCAGACTCAAATGAGCTGGAACCTGATTCCGACTCTACAGACTCGGTGGAATCAGATTCCGGCTCACTACCTGACCCAGTGCTGCTTGACAAAAATCCCTCCTCGTACTACCAGGTGAGAGAGGGTGCAACGGATGCATCCAAAATGCTTGACGGTAGGCTCGCAGCCATTTCATTCCCAATCATGGACACCGAGAAGTTATCTCCCAAGCACTTCTGTACGATCGGAGGATCTGAAAGTAGACAAGCCAGTGCTACCCCCATTTCAATTCCGATGCTCTCATAATCCACTTTCTCATCCTGCTCAACCTCAGCTGATGGGTCTGTCTGCTCTTCGGCAACATCATCCCCGGATAACTACAGGTCAAAGAAGATCTCAAACCTCGACAGGCGCCTCCTCTCGGCATTCAGCCATGGCTCCGGGAAGCCACAAAATGGAAAGTCCTCCCCCTCCCGGACGAAGCGTCCGTTTAGGGTACCCTGGATGGGTCGGTGCATCAACTCAAAAGGCTGCCCCGCCCGCTTTGCTCTGGCTCTCCCAGCCATCTCCTTACCTTTCCTTACCCAATCCTCTTTGGTGGGCAGATAACCCAAGCCAAAGGTATGCGGGTTATGCGGCACTTCGGCCGATACTGCGGTGTCTTTCCGGCCACTCTTTCCCAATCCCATCCCAGGGATATGTTGAAGCTTGTTCATGAGGTAGACTGATTGAGCGCTAACATACAACCCCTCATCAACAACCAAGATATTCTGTACGACTCGGGCCTCAGCCAGAGTAAACCCCGATAAGAATACATCCTCCGTGCCGTGCTTGATTTCCAAAACTGGTGTAGACACTTCTGGTGGCGGATAGATGGACGAATTCCCGAAAACAATAGCCATCCCTTTCCTATGGGGGTATTTCAACATCTGGTGCAAGGTAGAAGAGACCGCCTTTACCTGGTGCAGCCACGACCGCCCCAAAAGTAGATTGAAGGTTGCGGGAACGTCCAAGACATGAAAGTCAATCTCGTGTTGTCTTGGACCAACCTGGATCTGAATTTTCACCGTCCCCATTACCTCCCTGCTTGTGTTATCATACGTCTGAATTACCTGGGCAGTTGGGACGAAGTCCGCGGGCTTCAACCCAATTGCATATGCCGTCCTCGACGGGCAAACATTTATGGCGGATCCCGTGTCGACAAGAACCACCGGTACCCACTGGCCTCTACATTCCACAGAAACGTAGAGAGGTTTGTTGTGATTTGCGCCCTCAGGCGGTAGTTCTTTGTCAGAAAAGGTCAACGCCGGGGAACCTCTTCCCGGAAAAACTAATCCAACTAGCTGCTCTGGCGTGGTGTCTATTGAGAGTTTGGCCTTGTCCATGGCCGAAAGGACGGCCAGTCTATGTACTCGAGAAGCCATAAGCAGTCCCCAGATGGAGATGTCTGCTTGTATCTTTTTCAACTGTCTCAGCACGGCCTCTTCTTCAAGTAGCTTCTCTTTTTGCTTTTCCGCCTCCTTGTCCTTTCCGGATGCCTCTGGCTGGTCTAGGTGTGGAGGCTAAATATCGCCCACTCCTAGTCATATGGTCAACTTCACCAATGTACCAAGTATCATCTGGTTGATTGCTTCCCCAGTCCTCATTCGTGTGGGCGAGACATAGATCATCGTCCTCCCACCACATTTCATCGGCAGCCGACAAACACCTGTCCGGCTCCGTTGTAAGTATCCCTGTACTCGTAGTACCTTCCATCCATGTGCTTGCAGCACCCTCTGTTCTTGTGCACACAGCACTTTCAGTCCCCACAGGGGCCTTGGCTTTTCTGGCTCTCTCAGAGTCTTCGATTCCTTCTTGTATAGTTTGTTGTTCAACATTCCCTGTATTCAAAATGCCCAAATCTTGAGCGAAATTCTTGGCACCGGCACTCTCCGGCGATGCATTCTGACTCCCGGCCCTTCCGGCCCCTTCCGGCCGCAATTGATGTCCTTGCCTCTGACGGGCCCTCTTCCAGCTGAGATTCTTCAACAATATCTGGTTGGTCGTCAAGCCACCCTGTGACCTCTACTGACTCCTCAAAATCGAACCAGTTGACTGTCACATCCCCCGGCTCTTGCTCGTTGAAAATCTAAAGGTCAACAATATCCCCTTCAAGAACTGCTACGTCATCTATCCTCTGATCAAGTCTATCCCCCCGTAGTACACAAATCTCTGCCCCCACCGGCAATTCCACATTTGGCCTAATTTGACCCGCTGACGCGACGTAGCCACTCGGATTGTACACTTCCTCAGCAAAGTCCCCAATTTCCTCAGACCTTGAATCAACAACGCCACTTTCCTCCGAAATCATCCCTGTTCCATCTTCGATGGTCACCACCATTGATTCGGATTGGGCTCGGGAGATGTCCAACATGCACAAGTTAGTGCTGTCGGGAAGGAACACCTCCGGCTTGTGTAGGTGGGACGGGGTGATATATATGCTGGGGTCATATGACATGCCCCCGGTCTGGAGAAAGTTGATTCATTTGGGAGGTGGAGCTTGGTTGTGTGGTGGGAGGGGGTTGGTTGTGACATTGGGTTTCTCTGGAGGCACAATCACCCTATTATCAATGAGATCTTGAATCTCATGATGTAATCGGAAGCATTGATCGGTGTCATGACCGTGCTGTTGGTGAAAAGTGCAGTACTTGGTTGGATTATGGGAAGGGGGGAGTTTTTCTGGTAACGGCTACGGCTCTAGGGGCTTCAAATGCCCTTTCCTAATCAAAACTCCTAAAGCCTTAGACAAGGACATGTATAGTGGAGTAAAAGTTCTTTGGTTTTTGGGTGGGTATCTGGCTGTTTGCAAACTACTACCGGACGCACCGGTGAATGGCGTAGCTGCAAGGGTTCTTGGGGGATTGGTGGTGACCATGCTTACTTTTGAAGCTCTGGTAGTTGCGGCATTGCTTGTGCCTGTATTGGCGTTGCGGTTAAAGGTTCTCCTGGGTTGCTCTCTATCTTGGTCAATCAGACCCTGTTTCATCGCATCCTCAATTTGTACCCCCATCTCATCTAAATCTGAAAAGGTAGGGAAAGGGAGCACGATCATTTTCTGCATCAATTTGGGTTGGAGATTGCGCACAATCATCCAAATTTGATCCTTGTCAGTGGGCCTAGTGGTCATCATTGAGGCCTTGGCCCTCCAGCGGGTTACGAATTCAGAGAAACTCTCCTTAGGCTCCTGCCTTGTTGTCTCGAGATCACGGGCGGTAATCTCGATTTGCGTGTTATAGGAGTATTGTGCAATGAAAGCCTCGGCCATCCCATCCCAGTTTCGCTTGACATCGTCTTCCAATTTTGCGTACCAGATGGCCGCCACACCCGACAGGGTCTGGCCAAACAATGAAAGCTTCTGTACTCTGTTGAGGCCCATCGGCCTTAGTATGTCCGAAAACAAACGTCGATGCACCATGGGATCCCCGGACCTGTCAAAGCGGTCGATTTGTGGCATCTTGAACCGGTCCGGCAGTATCACGGCCGTGTCGGTATACCCATCCTCAATGTCTGGGATGGACTTTACCTCTTGGGATTTCTTGAATAACTTTTCAAGCTTGCTCAACTTCAACGCTGTAGGATCCACCTCAAACTCAAAGGGAGAGTCCGATTGATTGATAGGCGTAGGTGCCTTGGATAGTTGAGGTAGAATCGGGGGCGAAGCTGGCCCTGTTGGGATGTATGTATCATCTTGGACATTCTGGACATTCGCTGTCTCCTCAAGTAGTGGGACCCTTGGTGGAGGAGGAGCTTGGTGTGAAGCTGATGCTCCGGCTTGCTGCTGTAGCCGGGTAATTAGTTCTGCCTGTTGGGCCATGACGACGGCCTGCTGTTTGGAAAATTCTACTTGACGAATAGCGTCCTCCTGCATGGTTCTCATGCTCTCCTGGAGCTGGCGCATCATTTCTTCGATTCCTGCCATATTGCCCTGATCTAGCTGTACTGTCGTTATATGTTCCCTCTCTGCAGGAGAAACAGGACTCCGATCCCTACTATACTCAGGCGGGGTAGAGAAAGCCCTCTAAACTGACTGCTGAACTGATATCCCCTGCCTAACTGCCCTCCGTCTAGTAACCGGGGGTAGAGAATGAAACACTGGTTGTCCGTCTACCAGATCCTCAGATCGATGGAGTCGATGACCTCTAGTCCAGAGTGCTTGGGGGATATCTGCTTGGTCTGAAGCAATTGTGCTAAACTACCTAGTAAAAAGATAAATAAAGCAATAATAAGGAAATAAACAACCAGAAAACGGACAGCATAACGGCTTAAATAAACACAACACACAGTTGGGTATAAAAACATGCAGTTGATAAGCTGAATACACTGTTCTCAGACGCTAATCATTGTTCCCAAATTACTGCCCCCAAATTTGAATCTGATACTCGCAGATAACTGATCCTCAAAACACTAGTGCCCACAGGCCTGATGCCCAAACTTGAAAACTAATACATGCATTCCTGTAGAGGCCAACTCTAAAGCACATAACAAACAAGTGAGAGCCAAAACACACCTATGTTGGGGTAGGGTTTCCTTGTCCTATTTCGTTAGGAGCTAGGGTTTCACTACGCACGCAGCGATTTCAAACAACCTATAATCGGGTAAGCAACCTGTCCTAGTTTGGGATGGTCACTATGGATTTCGAATATGCACTTGGTCGAATGGTCAAAAAGGGGTGCCCCGGTAAAAATCGGGGTTTGTGTTCCCATCGTGGCAGAGCCCGTAACCGGTCAGCCTTATGGCACGCTTCTCAAAGTGAGCCTCCGGCAAACCGTTCAGGAATAGCATATGGCAAACACGGTGTCCTAGGCGCACCAATGCAAATGCGATGCAAAGAAACACATAAGTGTAATCAAAACAAGATATCATGAGTTCGAGTCAAGTTCTCTAAATCCCCAGCAAAGTCGCCAGAAAACTGTAGACGTCCCCGAACGTCCAGGGAGGGAATCCCGTTTCGTTCATTTGGGGCTTGCTACAGTTCAGACTCAAATGTCACGGTTCTTAATCTGTTCTCGTAAAGCGCAATACGAGATTGATAAATCACCAAAGAGTCCAAATCTGGCAAATCGTTTTGGAAAACTGATTTTTAAGAAAGAAGTGCCAAACATGGACTGCTTTGCCAGATACAAAGTCGCCACCTAAATATTTTATTTTGGGAAATTTAGGAAACCCTGACTCGTTGCCTAAGGCCACGTGTCCGTCATCACCAAAGTTGCCTCAGCTCTGGAACTTGGGTACGATTGGGGAAGGTCAGCTATGAGCACCCCCGCTCGCCCTATCAAAGATCGGCCGCTACTAAACATGATATCTTGTTTTGAAAACATTGTGTGCTCTTATTCCGATTAATTAGCTAATCTTACTATGTTATGTGCACACCAAACAAGTATAGATTAGATCGCCTAATTTGGAACAAAGCATCGCATATCCGTTTGTTTGGAAAATGGTTTAAGGTTTGCTACTCGTATGTAGGCTAAATCACGGATTTCAATGAATTGTCCCAATTCAAGCAACCCAACCTTCACCCGCAGTCATTCAGGCAGTTATATCACATAAGCAATTAGCCTCACGGTAAGCATGCTATCATGCCAGTCACTCACACACATGCAAGGATGCTAAAGCATAAACACTTACCGAGTACTCTGAGCGAAAGAAAGAAGCTAATTAGAAAACATGCATGAATCCTAACTATGTTAAGATGCCTAATGCAACACATGCAAAATGCAGCTACAATAGGCTCGGCTATCTAAGAATGGCATGTGAAATGCGACAACTCGATACACGTATTCAAGTTGGAATTGAAATGCTATGCAATTAGTATGATGCGTCGAGCCCGGCTCGTGCAATACGAATGAATGTATGCAAACATGCTGACATGAGGTATGCCAATCGAAACATGACCTAAAACTAACCATAAAAAGCAGGTAAGTAAAAGGGAGAAAGACGTGGGGATGGAAGACATTCACAAACGCACGCACCCTTATTATAAATTTGCCCTCTCGACAGAGGGTCCGAAAGAATAATACAAACCAAATGAATAATTAACTACTCTAGCTAATTAATTATTATAGACCCTTAATTAATTATCAAATTAATTACAAAATAAACTAAGTATGAAATTCGAAAGGCCGCCGCAGCCGCACCTCGAAATGATTGGATGATGCATGCTCGATTTGCCGCGCTCAGAAACCTGTTGCCATGCCAATTGTTGCCTCTGTTTGCACTGTTCTGCACCTCTGAGAATTGTGAAAATCCTAAGGTTGCTTCTAAACCACTCCCTGAGCACTTTGGGATGCCACCGGCCAAGAGAAAACACCACCGGCCATGGGAATATGGTCATCGACCAAAAATGGGATCACCGGCTTGATTTTTGTAGTCGGCCGGCACTAAAGTTGGCCGACCGGCCATTTCTTCCTGCAGAACACTAGTTTTGCTGTAATAGAGGACAGACAGTGCATGGCATGGAATTTACAAGCCAAATGTATGCACGACCACCCTCCCTATCATGCTATGGACTCAAGGGAGTATGGCCCTCGATCCTCGGGCCACCAATCACGCATTTCGATGCATGATGGCCAAAGGTGTCAAAGGTGCCTATCAATATGGAATGGATACAACAAAACAAATGAATGCTACACACTCTATCTTGTTGAGATCTAGAGCGTCAGCGACTAAGGGTTTTAGGGACGTTTCGTCACTTTTAGTACGAACATCCCTTGCCCCTCGGGTTTGGCTTGACACCCCAAACCAAACATATTGCAATGCATGTATGCCAAACGCAATGCAACATGGAAAAGCGATGTTATGCAACCTAAGCATGCCAAATGCAATAGGACTCAAGTATGACACAAGACTAAGGTAGCAAGCATGCCAAATGCAATGCAACCTATGCATGCAAGTTAAGCTAATGTAACATGGGCACGCCAAGTATGCAACAATGTCATGTAATGCAATTAGCTAAATATCATGCGATATACCAAACATGCAAACATGATGCAATACAAGCATGCAAATATCATGAAAGCAAACATGCTCAATGGACTTAAACAAGAATGGGTAGACCTCAGCCGCACCAAAACAGTGGCCAAAACACCCAAATCAAAGGACCAAAAGAGGAGGCATGCGCACACGTACATTGGTCTACAAGCTAGACCACAATGCACAACGTTTAAACATGAACAAGATGGGATAAACACGAGGATATGACGATGCAACAAGCTCTGAAACCATGTCAGTAATGATGCCAAATCATGCACCTAAGGTAAACAAAGCATGCTAATGGGCTTAAGGTTTTCAAAGCTAACCAAGATACTTGAACTATGGCCATATCAACCAAGCCCCACAAGGCCAAGATGACTTAAAACAATCTTAGGGCAGACCAAAATAAGGCTAGAGCACACATGAAACAAGGCCAAAACATGCTATAAAGGCGAGCACAAAACAAGGCGCACACAAGGCCTAAAAGGGCAAATGCACTACACCTGCTACAACCAATCAAGGCATGGATTAGGCCCATAAAATCAGAGTTGTAATACGTCAAAAGGAGCCCCAAAACCCACTGATATGGCAGCCCAAGGACTTAAACAAAGAGGCATGCACAATGACCCTTTTTCAAGGTACAAAAGAACAACTCTTCGAAGCGTTGAAAGGATGACAAATGCAAGCATACAAGCATGAGACACGGACTGAAATAGCATGACAAGTGATTCTCAATCACTGAAATAACCCAAATAAATTATGCTCACGACTCACACACCCAAAGCCAACAACCCAAAATGCATGGTGGCCGTACAAAGCATGGCATATGTGACCCAAGTAACCAAAAACAGACCTCAAGCATGATGAAACAAAGCTAAAAGCTTCTCAAAGTTAAGCCAAAACATGTAAGCATGGTGGTCTAAACACATGGTGCATGTTAAGGCAAATGAGGGAATTGCAAAGCAAGCATATGGAGCATGTGAGAGACCACTTAAACCAACTTAAAATAGAGGTATATCATGCCAAAATAACACTAAATACCCACTGAAATGAGGTCAACAAAAGCTATGCAAACATGCTACCTTTATGAGCCCTAAATGCAAGCAAATGAGTCACAAGGGGAGAGAGGTGTCCCTCCCCTATACAAGACCTCAAAACCATTTCTCTACCACTGAAAATCCCCTGGATTTCAGTGGTGAGAAGGCCAAAACAAAAGGGTTACAAAGCTCAAAGAAGAAAGCACAAAAAGAGGCCAAACAAGGCCTAAGAGGGGGTGGACGACCCCCAACACAAAAGTGACCTTAATGAAACATATCAAGCATGGAAATATAGAACTTTTATCAGTTATACACGAAGCTCAAAACAACATGAAAATAGGCCTAAAACCTTAAGCAAAAATGGGGAATAAAAGGGTAAGTTCTCACCCTTGAAGAACACTTCAAGAACACTAGGTCCAACACCTCCTTTTGATCAAAACCAACTCAAAAACTCTGAAATCAAGCCCTTAGAACCTCAGCAATTAAAGTATAGTGTAACACTAGGTGTCTTAGTGCAAAACTAAGAACAAAAACCCCTTTAGAACACTATTACACACACAAATATAGAGAGAGGGAGATATAGAGATATAGATATATATGCCCTATATTAGAGTTGTCAACCTCTGGAAAGGGAGGGAAGACCCTCCTTTTATAGAAAAATCAATTTGCAAAGCTTCCAAAGGAAGCTAGACAAGGATGAAATCCCTCCATACACGTGTGTGGAGGGGGTGTATTATGGATGCCAGCTATTACAGCTGGCATAAAATATCTGCCAAAAGCGGATGGAAAGGGGGTCGACCAGAAAATATGGCCGATTGACCAATAAAAATGGCCGGCTGACCAAAACCATAGTCGACCGGCCAACACCTTTGGCTGGTAGCAAGAAAACAGGGCCGGTGGCCTCAAGCCAAGGCCGGTGAGGTGTGGGGATGGCCAACAAGCCATTCCCTACCCTCAGAAGCAAAAACACAAGTGTTTGGTGCATAACCAAGCACAAAGCAAACAAGTCGAGAGGTCTTGAGGCAAGGCACGCGACCGAAACCTCCGAGAACTCAAGACGAACACGAACATGGATGATCACCGAGTGTTCAAACGGTGACGTCCAAGTCTTGAGGACGGTCAAAAATGGGGGTGTCTACACCGAGCGACTTGTGGGCCTGGTCTTCCAAGCTGTGCCTAGCCAATGCTCACTTTCTCTGACAAATAGCTGCCGCCAGAAGGGTCAACTCATAACAAGCCAATATACATATCTATGGAATGCAGAGAGAAGTGGGTGCTAGTGGTGCTGGTACATATTGGTTCTGCCATTAATGTTTGTCCATCTCGCACTGCTTACGCAATAGGCCTCAAGCGGTAGACTTCATCCCTACGGCCCAGGTGATACGGGCATATGAAAATACAAGCAAAGAGGTCATGGATACAGTGAAAGTGCAAGTTCAGGTAGGCCTATCAGAGCAAGAGATCGAGTTCCACATACTGGATATGCCAGCTACCTTTAACCTACTATTAGGGAGGCCTTGGTTACATCACATAAGGGTTATCTCTTCTACCCTCCATCAGATGTTGAAGTATCCTCATGAGAGAGGTGTAGCAATAGTTTTTGGAAACTCCACCATCTATCCACTCCAGAGGTTACTACGCCAGTGCTAGAGATCAACCATAGTGATGAGGATGTATTCTTCTAAAGATTCACTCTGGCAGAAGCCCGAGTAGTGCAGACCCTTCTGGCCGCGGACGAAGGCATGTATGTTAATGCCTAGTTCATATACTTCATGAACAGGCTGCGGCATGTTCTGGGAATGGGGCTCGAAAAGAGCGAGCGGAAGGGTGTTATAGCACTAGCAGAGGTGCCACACAACCCGCATACCTTTGGATTGGGCTATGTACCCACCAAAATGGACTGGTTAAGGAAAGGGGAAGAGATGAGGGGCAGAGCGAAGGCCAAGAGAGCTGGGAAGCATTATGAGCTCATCCACAGGCTAATCTGGGGGACATTGAATGGCTATTTTGTTTGAGAGGGAGAGGATTTCCCTTTTTACAGCTTTCCTAAGCCTTGGGTAAATTCTTCGAAGAAGCGCATCCCCGGGTTCGGGATCTTCTTTGATCTACAGCTACAGGACAGTGATGAGGAAATGGCTGAACCAAGCATCAAATCTAGTCAGGGCAGGGAAGATGACTTAGACAACAACGAGGCTGAGGTAGGGCTAACACTGGCCAATCTCCTGACAGATCCCATGATCGACCTCGAGAACTTGGGGGATAACTTTACTATTTCTATGATCGGGGAAGAACCGAGTGTGGACCCAACTAGTGGTATTCTGGATGCATCAAGGGCACCATGTCTTACTTGGTAGCTAGAGAAAGGCTATCTTTCCAGTTTTGAATTGGGTGATGAGCCATAATCTAATTCCATTGAGTCTGAATCGGGGTGGTGAGTCAGTCCGGGGAGTCTGAGTCTGGCATTCCTGGGGGTGGTAACCCCGACACCAAGGTCCTGTTGATGTCCTCTTTTTATTTCTATTTTCAGTCGGTTATAATCGAAGAGCCGGAACTTTTGAATGAAAATGCTGCAAATTCTGTGTACTTCTCTGTGCCACTGGTTTATTGCATTGACCAAGATTTTCAAAATTTTAATGAAATCGAAGAGAAAGAAATTCCTCTGGCTTTGAAAAACTTGATTAATCGAGAGGAGAGGCATGCTAAGCCCTGTATTGATGAAATTATTGCCATTAATGTGGTTACTAAAAAGGATCCGCACTTGGTTTAGATCGGGTCCACGTTGTCTTCAGAGGAACGCGAGTGTTTAATCGCTTTATTAAAAGATTTCAAAGATGTTTTCACAGGTCCTGCGAAGACATGCCTGGAATCGGCCCTAAGATTGTACAGCACCAGATCCCTCTTGACCCTGAGGCTCGACCAGTTAAACAGAAACTGAGCAGAGTTCGTTTGGATTAGGCACTGAAAATCAAGGAAGAGGTCACCAAGCAGATTAATGTAGGATTCTTGTTAGTATCCGAGTATCCGACCTGGTTGGCCAATATCGTCCCAGTGCCGAAGAAGAATGGTAGAATTCAAGTTTGTGTCGACTTTCGGGACTTGAACAGAGCCAGTTCGAAGGATGACTTTCCTTGGCTTCATATTAATGAGTTGGTAGACTTCATCACAAGCCATGCATTGCTATCATTTATGGATGGGTTCTCCGGGTATAACCAGATTCTGATGGCACCGTGTAGCTCGACTTTTTTGTGCCCCCTTTCGGAAGACGAATAAGCCCTACAGTATCGAACTCCCGCAATTTTGAATCTGATCTCACAAGTGCAATGTGAAATAAATAAACACCAAAGAGTCCCAATCCGCAAATCTTTTTGGAAAATCGATTTTGAATCAAATTGCCAAAAAAGGACTGCTTTGCCAGATACAGAGTCGCCATCTAAATATTTTTGGGAAATTTAGGAAACCCATGACTCATGCGAAAGGCCACGTGTCCATCATCACCAACATTGTCTCAGCTTAGGAACTCAGGTACAAGAGGGGAAGGTCATGAATTGAGCACCCCTGCTCGCCCGATCAAAGATCGGCCTCTACTAATCATGATATGAATCTTATTTACATTTAATGCTCTTGTTCCGATTATTAGGCTAGCATTACTATGTGATGCACACACTGTAGACACCCCATTTTTGACCGCCCTTAAGACTTGGGCGTTACTAATGGTTTACTTGTTGGAAAAAGGTGTGCAGGGCACAGGTCCTGTTTCTTCGGCAAGGAGAGAGACGAATCTCAACTTCACACCCCATTTTGAACCAAAATTATTTTGGATGGTTTTGAGACCTTAAAACCCTCTCTTTCAAAACATTTTTGAAATAAAATTCCCACGATGTTCCGACGCTCGCATTTCGGTAAATGGTGCGCTTTTCGGTAAACCGAGCAAGGACAAAGTGGAGATGAATGAAAGAGAGATGAAATCTTTGAAAAATCTTTCAAAACACCTTACTTCGGGGTTTGAAGTTGAAGAGAAGAGGAGAAGAGGGGAGAAAACAAGTTGGAGAAGAGGTTCGGCATGAATCCGGGTAGAAGAGAGTCGAGCAGTCCTCGCTAAATCAAGCTCATCTATCTATACACTTGGAGTTAAGCTATGAGGCCATAACCATTGGAAAGAACACTTCCGGGGCTTCATTTTTCACTCAAGAATCTCTCAAAACCAAGTCCGGGTGGGGGAGGTATGATTGGTTGAAGTTGGGCATCATCCCGGTTGGATCGAGTCTGCGCGGCTTCACCAAAAAGGGCATAACTTTATCCACAGAAGGAATTTTAATGCAAGGTTTGCGCCATTGGAAAGCTAACTTCCGGGGCTTCAATTTGGACACCAACAGGCCGTTTTTGACCTTAGCGGCCATCCACCGGCACTCTATTTATCCGACCGGCCAGAAAAGATTGCAGGAGGGCCATTTATTGTGCCGACCGGCCATTTATTTGGCCGATGACCTCCTTTCTTGGCCGATTTGACCCTTT